>PVJO010012736.1:0-54428 GCA_004026905.1 Hystrix cristata | reverse complement strand
CCTTGAAGATCACTCCACAAGGACCCTGCAGAGACTGGGAATTAGGTTGGGGAGTGTAAGATGTTTTCAGAGAGAGTGTAGAGGCTATTGTTTACCAAGCTAGGGAGTGTCTCCTGGCTAAGAAGCCAGGTGCTGGAGATGAAGACACTCCTTTGGCAGGAGGTGAACGCTCACAACATGAAAAGCTTTGAGTACCAGGGTCTGTCCGTCTGTTTTTGGGAGTCTGAGCAGATTTTAAGCCTAGAATAATCCAGTTAGCATAAGAATGCCACTCACCTCCTCCCACTGCAGTTCTGTAGCCTTCACTTCTGGACTCCAGTTCCTCCTTCCTCACTTCTGCCTCCTTCCTCCTAAGATTCTTTACTCCTCCCAATGCAGAACCTCTGCCAAGGCTCAGGGAAGATTCCCCAGACTTCCCATTGGCTCAGCTCCCAAGGGCAACTCCCAAGGGTGACAAGAACAGTGGCAGTGACAACAGTAAATGAAAAGCTCCCCCTTCCTCTCAGACTCCACTAGGGAAACTCATGGCCATGAAGGGCCACCAAAGAGGGGCTCCAAATGGGCTCTCCTGTCCCGCTCAGCAGAAGCTCAGCACCCTGCCAAAGAGTCATGCTGTCATCCTCCCACTAATCATGCGGAAGTAAACCCAACAAACCAGAAAAGCAAAAGATTCTTATGATTCTCTTTCACATTCCCATCTAAATGTGTGTGCCTAGACACAGGACAGGCTGCAGGTTGAAAGACAAATGTGAGAACTATCAGCATAGAACCTGGAAAAGGGACAAACACAGGAGTGAGCCTGAGCTGGGAGGGGAGAAGCACAGACTGTAGAATTGATGCCTCAAGTCACTTGCTTGAGTTTCATCCATTTCTAGGCAGTCATTATGTGGCATTCAAATGGAGTTTCCGAAAGATGAAGTGACTCGATCCCTTAATAAGCATGTGACATACACGTGATTTTGCCAGTAAGAGGGAAAGAACTGACAGGCCACACACACAGCAGAGGCCATGCATTCCAAGCCAAATACCAGTATATATATACCTCCTGGGAAACATACTTGTTTTAATTTTTTCAGCTTTGTTTTTTATTAGTACATGTTTGCAGTACATGATGATTATGTTTATCATGGGCAGCTGGTATACACATATAATACGTCTTAATTCTTTTTGTTTCATCGCTTACCCCCCCCCCGTTCCTTCCGACTCTTGGTCTTCTTCTCATTTGCAAAAGCTCTATTTGTACCATTTTTTCCGCCCCCTTTCAGAATGCGTGAGACATTATGCAGTGCTGAAAATTCTGGAGCCACACAAACCTGGGTTCAAATCTCAACTCCTCACCTTGTAGTCCTGTGAATTTCAGCAAGCTGTTTCACTTCTCTTATGTCTTAGTTTACTTATTTGAAAGACAGGGAGAATTTTAGCAACTTCACGGTTAAAAGGGTTATAAATAACATGTAAAGTACTTAGCATACAGTAAGCACTTGATGAATGTAGCTATTATTGTAATAATAGGTTGAGGCAGTCCTGGCAAATGCAAGATGCGTTCGTACTCCACCTGCCATATTCCATTATCTATATATTACCTACTATTCAAGAGACACCTCAAGTCTCACAGTTTCCACTGCCTTCCAGATCACCATGAGCTCACCTCGACCTCTTTATTTCTTGATAATATGCTTTGATCATGTAATTTTACTCAATTTTCCAACATGCTCTCTGTAATTTTACACAGTCACTCCTAAGTCCCTTCTTCATAAGGTTTTTGTTTGTTTCTTTGTTTGTTTGTTTTCCTGGGCACAGAAAGCAAACCACACTGTCTTAAAATATTCCTTGTATTGAATATACCAAAGCAGGTACAAAGTCTCGGGAAGTATATGAGATGTGATCAAAACCTTCAGTGAATGTTTAAAAAAAATTTTAAAATATTATAGTAAAAGACGCATTGCCGTTAATCCCCCTCAAAGTAGGCACCCTGCCCCTTTAACACCCTGTCACTCTTCTTTCCATTTCCCAAAGCAGTGCTGGAAGGCCTCTTTCTTGAGTGTCTTTTCATGATTGCTTTGATAAATTAAAAATATCTGTGGCAATTTCAGTCAAATGAAAACATTACAGTGTATCCTCATCCACCTTATTCATTGTGTACAGCTTCTGGCTCTTCCCAAAAGTCAAAATGACCATGAAAAGTAAATGTATTTTAATCTATTCAGGACATGGAGGCAGCCACGACAGTGCAACTAAAGACACTCGTAAAAGAGAACATCCAGAACTGCTTCAGAAAGTGACAAGAGTGATGGGATGACTGTGCTCAATGCAAGGGGGGATATTCCAAAGGTGATTAAAAGCAATGAGTCTTTTACTGTATTTTTTATTTAAACATTCATTGTAAGTTTTTATCACATCACATACGTTCTGCTGTGATATTGTACAGTAGGGTGATTATGATTTACAAGAAAGTATCATATATTTCAAAGTAGCTACAAGGGAAGACTTTAAATATTCTTACCACAAAGAAATGATACATGTTTAAGGTGATGATATACTATTTACCCGGATTTGTTCATTACTCAGTGTATATAGGTACAAAATATCACATTGTGCTCTATGAATATGTGCAATTGTTAAGTCAAAAACTTTTCTACAAAATTAAAATTATACAAAATAAAACATACCTTTTAAAGTGATGTGCTTGGAACATAAAAATGAAAGGTAGTAAAAACTCAAATATTCTTAAGTTCTTAGTTCAGGCCAGGTACCATTTAGAGGAAGACATGAATGAGGCAGCCAAACTCCCTAATTCCTCACTCACCCTCCTTTAAGAGATTGGGATATACTAAGAAATAAAGACGGAAGTGGAGCTATTAAATTCATACCAAAAGAAACTTTGAATAGAAATTTAATAGGGATTTAGAATGTCAGATTGAAATTGCTCATGAACTAGTTTCCTAGGAGGATTCAAAATAAGATTTACAAACTAAATGCCACACATTTATCACCTCCTTCCCCTCTCGAGAGCAAGTCTGCCATCTAGTTGCCACCTGTAGTTAAAAAGAACCTTTGCAAACTCTTGCCCTGAGTTTTAACCTGATTAAACAAATGTGAATTGAATATAGTCAACTTCTTAATAAAAAACATCAAGTGTTCTTCATTTGCTTTAAATAAATTTCAAATTTCTAGGAATTCAAGTGAGTACACAATCTAGTCTTCATCAACCAAGTGTAAAGAAAGAAAAACTCTGGAATTTTGGCACCATTATATTACTAACTCCCTGTACGATCTTGGAATAATGTTTCAATTTTTTTTCAATATTATATTACTTGTATCTAAGAAAAAGATGTTTAGACCTAATGACTTAAGAGACAATCTTGTTATTTGATAAGATATCATCTACCTGTTTCTCTCTTGCCCATTTCCCTCATTCCCTACAGAAATCCTCCCCTTGGGTCTCATACTAGACTGGGGGACATAGCTCCGTGGTAGAGCACTTGCCTGGCATGCAGGAAGCCCTGTTTTGAATACCCAACACCATAAAATAAGAGTAGTAATAATAGGATATTCCAAGCTGGAACCTCCCAACCAAGCCCTTCACAAAAGTCACAAGAGATGCTTTAAATGAATGTTGTTGTTATAAGCCACTATATTGAACAGCAATTATTTGATATGCAGCAATAGTAACTGTAGCAAGGCCTGAGCTTAGAGTCTAGCTCTTCTATTTTCTGTGTACTATGGGGTAAATTTCTTCATCTTTCTAAACCTGAATTCTCTAAATATAAAAATGAGATTGAAGGCATCACCTACCTAACTGGGTTGTTGGCAGAAGAAATGACTGTAAAGCACTTAGCACATGCCAGAGTCTGAGGGAAGTGGAGACCATCATTATTAAATATTTTAAATGATTCTCCAACCATCATTAATAATATTTTACGGCATTGTCTTAAGTAACCCTTAAGATATTTTCATGTGTTGTTGATTACTGGTGCCTATTTAGGAGCATGGATTCTCCTTGCTGTCTTCAGCCTTGAGAATGTGATCTACAGAGCGATGGACAATCCCCTTGGCAGCTCCGGACACTTTCTCGCTCATCTCTCTGTGCTGCTGATGCAAATGGAGTATTTCCAAGGAATCTACCTCTGCAACCACTGTCAGAAAAAAAGGGCCAGTACAATTGTAATTTCCTTGAGGACTACTGGCTAGGGGTTCGTTCTCCCCACTTCAAGCCATAGCCCAGTAGTACTCTTCTTGGTCCTCTCACCTAGGCCTCTTTTCGCTGGAACTGTCCACATAGTGAAGAGGTAAAGACCAGAGGAAGCTATCCTATTTGGCTTGGTACAGCTAAGCAAACAGGTTCTGGAGGACTATTGTAGGCTCTCACCTCCCCCAAAACCACTTAAACACTACACATTCCCTGTCTTGCTTTGAGACCAAGCCCTCCTCAGATCTACCCCAGATAACTAACTCCTACCTCAGCGTCACACTGTGATAAAATATGTATGTAATGAGACTTTCCCATTAACAAGTTTGTCTGAAGTCCAGTGCAGATACTAGCAGATAACAGGAATCTACCATGCTATAAAGAGGACTGCTAGGGCATCCACTCAAGATAAGCCAAGAGGCCTAGTCTGAGGATCGTGAGCTCAAAGCCCACATCCAGGGTATTGATGAGGATGCTGGGGATTTGATCATGGAGGTTGGAAAACAGAAGTTTCTTTGGAGAAAAAGCAGAAAGGGATGCTTCTTCTCTCCACAGGAGGAAGGAGAGGGGTAAATTCCTCATACCTTAAACCACCAGGTGGATGACAAAATTTAAAAGAAAGAAAAATATTCATAGAGAATGAAATGCTTTGCACTAGGAGGAACTGACATCTCCCAGGCAATTGGGCATTTGCTGTGATGTGGACATCTTGGTCCTTGTGAGATGAGGAAATGAGAGCTAAGTTGAAGAAGACCTCCCAGCTCAAAGGCTAGAAGGCACTATCACACACAGAGACTGAGATAGAGGGAGAGGCTGTATGGTGAGAAGAAAGAGAAAGTCATAGCTTCCATCAACTTGAGGACAGTTTCAGAGATGAAAGGTAATTTCAAGCAGCCCTCCTGGATCCTAGAGTTACATTCCATCCCACACTGGAGGCCAAACCCCAAGTAGAAAAAGCCTCATGGGTCAGTTTATATAGCCTCTGAACCATCTTGGAACAAGACTGGGAAGGCAAGGCAATGTTGGAAAGGTGGAACAGAATACAGCCAACAGGTGGCTGGAGTCTTCCCACCCTAGCTTCCACTTGAACTCAGAAATGCCTGTCCACACCATATTTTCAGTCCCGTGGGCAGGACTATAAGCTTTGGGGTAGACCTGGGGCAGTTCTGGATGCAGCACCAATAGAGTGTGATAATGTCGAGGATCAGCTGGAGAATTCACATCTTGCACCACTGCTTTGTGGGCACAATGGTCATCATAGCAGATTCCAAATTGAAGCAACACAAGAACAGTGGTGAATCAGAGCGGGTTTGGGGTCACAAGTGGATGCAACAGTGGGATTCTTAAGGACCTACAATTATCTGTGAGAGCTGATACAGAAATGGATGATGGGTTTGGGATTGTCTGGAAGACACACGCCATACGAGGTCATATAAAGATGTGAGTAAAGCAGTATTTACAAAAGTAAATGAGTGCCTTACATATAGAACATGGAAATCCTACCAAATCCCAGTGTAATCAGTGTCAGCCCAATGTCCTTATTAACTCCCAACAAAGGGACTTTTCAGCAGTGACAGTTAAAGATGCTTGGGGATCAGCCTGGGGAATTCTTGGCATGGTCATTCGTGACTGTTGTCGGAGACTCTGACTCATGTTCACATTGCTGGACAGTTCCCTCATCCAATTAAGCTATGAATGGTGCCTGTCATTGTGACATCCAAATTGTTAGAAATGCCATCCCCACCTAACCCAAATAAATCACAAAACATATGTCGTCCCTAACTTTAAACTACTCTTTAAAAGTATGCAAAATTATTAAAGTGGAGAATGCTTCATATTTCATGTGGCTCATACTGCACATTTCCTCTCACACACATGGCCAGTTGGAAGCCCAAGTCGCCTTTCTGGAACACAAATCAACAAAGTCACTTTCCTCAGAAGAAAGCCCATGCTCCCTAAGCTGATTTACAGGGGTCCACTCATAACAGTCACCTGGTAACAGCTGTCCTAATTGTCATCACTCTTCTAAAGTCTGTCTCCTCTGCTGCAATAAAGACAAGGGATTGAGCCTTTGTGTTATTTGCTGTATATCTCCGTGACTTAACATTGTACATGTATCTTAGCAGGTGCTCAAGACATGTTTGTTGAAGGAATGGGTCAGTGTATCAATAAACAATGAAACAACAAGAATCTCTTTGTCATTGATTCAGGGGCCGAAAATCTGCTGTTGGCTGGAGGTGCATGGGCCTTTTTTGATTCTTGTTGAGGTTTAGCTTAGTGCCTTATTGATTTCTGCTTTTTTTTACTTGGTACAAGGAAGGAACAAATGTTACCAGTGGAAGGGGTAACTGAGGAAGCTTCCTCTGAGACATGAAGGTCTATGGCAAGAAGACAGAGTACACTCTCAGCCAGAGAGAGAAAGGAGTAAGGGAACACTGGCGCAGAGCCGGGATCTGGTAGAGTGTTGAGCTGCTGTGGCCGGAGAAGTGGAGCCTCATACCAGCATCCTTTTTCTCTGTTCATTTTGGTAACTAATGGCCAATAGACAGGGTGACTTCAGGCCATGGCATAATATCCAGTAGTATTAAGGTAAGGTAACCACATAATTCATTATCCAAATCAGAGTGTCTTTGAGAGTAAAATGGGGAGCTGCTGATCATTACACCAGGACAACAGAAGTGACTCAGGAGCGAGGCAGACATGCTAGGCAGACAGCCACCCCGCTAACCCTGACCTTCGGCCCTCCCAAGGCACCACAGTTGGAGAACTTGTCCGGTTCCTTAAATGCAGGAGTTTGAGGGTTTTGTTCGAACAGTGTCCGTGTCTTCACTTCTGTTATTCCGCTCTTTTCCTGAAAATTTCCGAGATAGAATAGAGGACAGAATGAAAAATGGTAAAGGGAAAAATCGAGACTCCTTGGCAAGTACAAAGACAAGTCTCTCACTGGAGTGGCCCAAATCATGTTTTTCTTTTTCTTTTTTTTTTAAATTTTAAATTTAATTTGCAGCAAGTTAATCGAGAGGAAACCAACCCCTTCCCAAAGCAGGGAGACCCTATCAAGGTTGCTCCTTTATGCACTCTGCCCTTTCTGTGCCCCACTGATAGCATGACTCAGAATCTGGTACAGTTTACTGCCTGTGGGAAAATGCCATGTTTCCCTGGCCATTAAGGGTGTGGATGTAGATTAGGAAAGCAGCAATCTTTCTGAGTCACTGTGACATTGTGTGTACCAAACATAGACACGGGGGCTCAGTGTTTATGTAAAAAGAAGGGAGAAAAAGACACTGGGTCAACTGAGACAAGCATTTACATACCAAAAGGAATAAAAATAATAAAAACTAAACTATCAGTCAAGAACATCTGAGAAAGAAAATAGATACTCACTTTGATTTGTAAAATATAGGTCAAGAAAATCTACCTCCTCACTCTTCAGCTTCTTCCTTTTTTAAATTAGTAGCCATTTTTTGAGAATTTTAGATTTAGAGAAACATTAAGCAGAAAATACAGAGTTCTCATAATACTATGTTTGCTCTCCCCGCCAGTTTCCCGTTACTAACATTTTGCATTAGGGAAATACATGTGTTACAGTTGATGAGTCAATATTAACCTACTTGTTTAATATTCTACTTAGTGATTAATTAAATACTCTACTAGTAACTAAAATTCCATACTTCACATTAAGATTTAATCTTTGTGTTTCACATTGCCTGGCTGTAATAAAATTATAATGATTGTAGTATCATCAGAATAGTTTTACTACCATAAAATCCTCTGGGTTCTACCTATTTATTCCTTCCTTCATCTTCCCAGACCATTGGAAATCAATGATCTTCTTACTGCGTCCATCATTTTTCCTTTCCCAGAGTGTCATAAGTTGGAATTATATTATATGTAGAGTTTCAGTTTTGCTTCTTTTATGTATAAATATGCATTTAAAGTTTTTTCATGTCTTTTCATGCTTGATCATTTACTTTTTTACTACTAAATATTATTCATTATATGGACATACTATAGGATTTTTAATCAGTGAACTTATTAAAGGATATCTTAATTTCTCCCAAGTTTTATAAAGAATGCAAATATTCTACAGTCCTCTGATCTACCAGCTGAGCTAAAAAAAAAAGGAATTGAGATGTATTATGTACATGTACCAATTCCCTACAATGAATACAATTACTATATACTGCAAACATGTACTAATACAATATTTTCAAAATAAAAATAAATAAAGCAACTATAAATATTGTCACGCAGGTTTTTGCATGGACATGTGTTTTAAACCCTTTTGGGCAATTACTAAGGAGTGCAACTATTGGACCGTATGCTAACAGTTTGCTTAGTGTAGTGAGGTAGTAAGACACAGCCCAGCTGAGCCCCACAACGCCCATTTGTATTGCACCAGCAGTGAGTGGGAGCCCTGTTGCTCTGTACCCTTCCAGCATTTGGTGGCGGCAGTGTCGGGACTGGCCATTTTAATAGATGCATCACACCATGATTTTAGTTTTCCATTACCTTAATGACATGTGATGTTAAGCACATTGTCACCTGCTTACTTGCCATCCATGTGTCTCCTTTGATATGTCGCCTACTGCTATCTTTTGCCCATTTTTAACTGGTTATCACCTTTTGGGTGAATTTTAAGAATTGTTTGCATATTTTAGATACCAATCCTTTGTCAGACATGTTTTAAAACTATTTTCTCTCACTCTGTGCCTTACATTTTTATTTAATGGTAATTTTGTGGAGCAGAAGTCCAACTTCTCCATTTTTTTCTTTCAAAGATTGTGCTTTGTTGTTGAATCCAAAAAAATAGTGCCGAAGGCAAGATCACCTAAGTTTTCCCCTATATTATCTTCTAGGAGCCATGGTTTTGAATTTTATATTTAAGTGTATGATTTAGTTCGCATTAATTTTTCTGAATGCTGTAAGGCCAGTGTCTAGATTCATTCTTTGAAAACTTTTGGATATGACATCCAATTGTTCTAGCACTATTTGTTGAAATAAATATTTTTCCTCCATTTGAAATGTCCTTGCTCCTTTGTCAAAGACCAGTTGGTTGTAATTTTGGGGGTCTGATTGTGAGTTCTCTATTCTGTTCCAGTTATCTGTCTATTCTTGTAACAGTATCATATTATTTTGATTACTGTTGCTTTATACTAAGAATTGAAATCAGATAGTCCTTAGCTTTTTTCTTTCTTTCAATATTGCGTGACTATTCTGCATCTTTCCCAACTTCCTTTTAACTTGATACTACACATGAAAGCATTTAGGCAGCTCCATTTTCTCCGTACTCCACTTCCTTTTGGCATGACTTTAGGCCACAGTGGCATCTATACACACATGTGATTTCCTAATCTTTCCCACTTTCACCATTTTTCTTCACTGTTCTAAAAGATTTTAATCCAAAAGAACTGCATCAATTTCACAGATTTATTTCATCTAAACATCTATAACTTCAGAGATTTTATCAACATGAGATATAGTTGTTACAGTTTTGACAGTACTGCCACAAAAGTACAAAACAAATATGCAACCTGACAGCAAGTATAATGGATGCCAGATTAAGATCAGGTTAAGCACTAAGGTAAATTCGATGCTGTCTTCAGAGGAGGAATTTGACTAAATGTAGGCAATCTCCCCCCAAATACTGTAGCCACCAGACCTAAATGTCGTGATTTGTATTTGTGCATATAAAAAGATCAAAAGAATGGAGATTAAGAAGGGGATTCATATAGGAAACTTCTTTCTAAGAGAGTGTGTACAAGATTCACTTATTCTCCTTGATAAGTGAGGCCTCTCCCAAGTCTTCAGAGCTACTTCAGCAGGACTGCCAAGAGGACCACGTGTTCTTCACAACTGGGAAACGCTGGGCTGAAAAATTGAAGAGAAGCGGATGGTTGCTGTATGGGCAAAGTACTCCCTTCTAAAGCTATCAGCTCCGAAAGCTGTCCACCTTGGGGACGGGGCAGACACTGGCAGGAATGGTGGCCTGGATCACCATACGGGCATTCTGGACCTCCATTTCCAGCCTTCATGGAATATCATCTGTCAAACCTACTTCCAATGGTAAACAAACTGAAGCCAGGAGTGGTGACGCATACTGGTAAGTTTAGCAGCCGGGAGGTGAAGGCAAGAGAACAGCTGCTAGTTCAAGGTCAGCCTGGACTACATAGCAAGACCATGTCTCAAAAAAAAAAAAAAAACAAACAACAAAATAATAATCAAACCAGACAGAATATAAGAGGCAATAGTTTCAGCTTGTGGGCTGCAGATAGCACAGAGAGCACATGACCTTCAGGAGAACAAATCACCTCCAGGCAGCTCCATCAGCCCCGGCTCTCTACTGGTGAAACCCCTCCAAGAGGGCTGTGTCGGGCAGAGAATGGGAGGTTGGAGTTCAGGCCCTTGAACTGAAATTTGGGGGCCAAGCACTAAAGAAGCTGCTCAGAGAGGGAACTTGGGAGGCTGGATAGAAGTGGGTGAGTTGAGTCTTTGGCCCAATCTTACATTGCACATCCAGAGTGAGGTCCAACACACTGAGACTAATGGAGAATAACTTCTGGGAGACTGATAGGCAAATGGAGATCCCAAGAGTTGTAACAGTTAAAGACATGTCACTACTCTAACAACTAGAGTGGAACGCTCCATGAACAGATGCTCAGTACAGATACTCAATAAAGACTTCAGAAAGACCACGCCTGCAGAGTTGGGCTCTTTGGCCCCTGAAACAGAGGTCCACAATTTACAGAAGAGCTAGATAGTAAATACTATATGCTGTGCAGCCATAAGCGAATGTTGCTTCTATAAACTCTCACCTTGTTCTTCCTGTTGTCCTTGGGTCGTCCATCCTGGGAGGTGACATGCTTTGTGCCCTGTTGTCACTATCCAGAGACAGTTGGAGACAAGGACAAGTGGTGGGGTAGGCAGGTGAGAGGGGTGTTTGTGGCCACTCAGGTCAGCCTCTCTTTTTGCCCACCAACCCCCAGATTCCGACAACTTCTCCTCCTGGAGCACATAACCATCTCAGGTGAGTCACCGACTCAGAGACAGAGATTCTGCCCTGTAGTGCAGACCTTAGGAAGCGGGTGCTGGGGGCACAGGGATCTGAGCAGAGGGGCCACCAGGCTTGGTGTCGGCGACTTGCAGTACTAACCCTCCTCAGGGATGCCCACTGGGCTGGACTTGGCCCTCGGGCTCTAAATGCTTACAAGTATGTGTCTCCAGTAAGAACTACTCTAGTCCACCCAAACCAAACCCCCAAACCAAGCTTCCATTGGATCAGGTTCTATTGCTAGTGGCATGTTGGAAGAAAACAATACATATTTGAAGAAAGAATGACTGTACATTAAGTCCGATGGAGAGTATTAATCAGAAACTCCAAGAAATTCCATAAACCTTAAACAGGAGAGAGGAACTTCACCAAAAAGGCAAACAAACTAAATTATTAGAGTTGCAGAATGTAGTACTTCGTCCAGCTGTCAGCCAGCAGTCAGGGCACTGCCTACACGAGGGAGCCGAGGGCCCTTGATCCAGAGAACACACCATGTGTCTGCAGACAAAATGGCTGCTACGGAACATGGCTGCTTGTGGATCAGTATAACTGTCCTCTTCTCTTACTGCTCCCTGCCCTCTCTTTAGAAGCACAGGTAGCCCCGGGATAGGGCAAGTCCATGGCAGGCAGAGGCCCTGGGTTCAAACCCCAGCCCAAAGAAATAGCACGTGGGGCAGGGAGATTTCTCAGTCCCTGCTTGCACTGGGAGGCGGGAAGAGAGCCCCACTGATGGATCGGGTCTGTGGGGCTCTCCAACTGTGGTGCACACCCAGGTCACCCGGGTGCTCTTGCAGGTGGGGTAGAGCCAGGGACAGCATTTCTATAGAGCTCCCAGGGCAGGTATCAACGTTGGAGCCACACCACTCCCAAAACAGTGAGAGTTCGGACTTGTACCTAGGCCTAAATACTTTTAACTACTGAATGGAGTCTGTTTGTAACACGAAGCGATCACCAACTTGCTGCAATGTAAGTGCGACCTAAGAACAGCCAGAGTTTCCAGGCTGGCACTAGGCTTCCTTCTCAGTAGTAAGTGATCTTACAGGGACCATGAGGGGCAGAAACAAGACTTCTTTTGTTATTAAATTCCATCAGCTCAACCAGTGTGTTTTTACACTGCCAAAAGCATACATTTTCCTAGCTCTGATAGGGTGAAAATGGCTTGTATTCACCTCCTTGCCCCCAATGCTTGTGACTGTGCAGATTAATTTTTGAGTTGGCTTGCCCAGGCCATAAGACCTGGCTGTTTGCTTCCACACTAGTCTGGACACTGCTGCGAAGCTATATTTCAAGTAAGGTTAGCATTCAAGTCAGCACACTTTGACTAAAGCGGATTACCCTCCATTGTATGGGTGGACTTCACTTAATCAGTTGAATGCCTCAAGTCAAAATAGATGGAGATCCCGGGAGAAAGAGAGAATTCTGCTTCCTGAAGGCTTTACAGACTCGGCTGCAAGACTGCAAGAGCCACCTCATTTAAATCTGTCTCTCTCTCTATTATATATATACACACACACACACACACACACACATATACATGCACACACAGATATATGGATGTACAGATATAAATATGGGCAGATATACATGTGCATGTGTGTGTATATATATATATATATATATATATGGCAATACATATGAACAGATATATGCATCGATATATATGGACATACAGATATGTGGGCAGATACATACATATAAATTTGTGTGTACATGAAGACAGAGGTGTATATATAGACAGATACATGTGGAGAAATAGATATATGGGCACGTTTATATGCACACATTTATATACATGAAAATATAGATGCAGGGGTGTATATGGAGATACATAGACATATGGAGAATTACACATTAGCAGGAGCTTGTCTAGTCATTATATCAGTTCAGGATTCCCCAGAATACACCCTACTGTTTCCTAACAGTGCCCATACAAGTTCCTGCCTCCAAACAATGAGGCTCAAGGTGAAGACTCCAGCCCCTTGGAAGGCTCCTACCCCATTATGGTTTACATCCTGATGTCTCCTAAGAGCTTCAAATGCTCATAGGCTGGGCTTTAGGAAGGTGACCGGATTGTGTGAGCTGAGGGCTGACTTGTTGCAAGGGGGTGGGGTCTGGTCACCTGGAGGCAGAGTTGCGTTACCAGGAGTGCAGCCCAGAATATTCCCCAGCCCTCCCCTCAGTGCTCTCTGCTTCCTGTCAGCTTTGTCTGCAGAAGCTTCTCGTGCTATGCGTCTCCACTGAGCCGCCCTGCCTCGGAGCTGCTATGTATGGGCTTGAAACCTCCACAAACTGTAAGCCAAAGTAAACCTCCCCTCTTAGGTAATGGGTGTCAGACATTGTGTTTCAGTGACCAGAAGGTAACTAAGACAGGCCCCTCCTATCCCAGTGTTTTTCTGTTCTGAACTCTTACTCATTGAATTAATTTTTAAGAAAGTAGTATTAAATTTAAATTTATCTAACAAAGATTTTGCCAAAAATTCCAATAATATGCTCACTGAATTTGAATTGTCCTTATTCAAAATTTCCTCTCATAAATTATTTAGTTTCTCAGTAGTGTATTCTATGATTTTCGAAAAAGCTTAAGACACTTTATCCATTTATTATGGTTAATACAGAATTTTGAATTAAAATGCACAATGTTTTTTATGCATACAATCATGCAAAGGAAATTATAATATTTAAAAATCCACCCAAACTAGAAGTCCTTAAAATGTTTTTTGAAGGCAAAGAAACCACTTACTTACAATCTCTCTAATATATACAATTTAAGAGAATTTAATCCTTTAAAACATTTCTCATTAACTCAATCATATTACCCAGACCACAGTCACACAACACCCCAAAGGTAAGAAAGCCAGAAAATTTTCACCTACTCATGCCATGAGTTGGAAGTGATCCTAGACCAATTTTTTAGATAAGCAAACTGAGGCACAGAGGTATGTGGACTATGATCTATGGTCACCTATCTGCCCCTACACCTACCTCCCTCTCTTTATGGAGAGGCAAGCTTGCCAGCGAAGAAAAGCACACTGGTACAAACATCTCTTATAAAGAACAGGAAAGGACGATTCGCCAGGAACTGATCTCGAATGGGGAGTCTTTTTACAGCAATGCTGTCCCCAGTGGCTGCAGCCGCCTCAGTGCCCTCTTCATTGACATCCACGTAGGACTTGTGGATGACTTTTGATAAATACAGGCCCTTGTCCCGTGACATTCCAGAGAAATCAGCTTCGGCTGGGTTGAAGATATTCGTCATCCCCAGGGATTTCAACAGGGCATTCAGCTCGTACTTGATTTCAAGTTTGAATCGGGGGATATGTACTTCCACTTCTCTTTCCATCATGTTAGAAGAGTTGGTCCACTCCTGAAATGTTCTCACATTCAGTTGCTTCTCTATCTGAGAGATGAAACACAGATGAGTCCTGAAGAGTCAGACACATGGCCCCTGCATTAATGCCTTCGTTTTCATAATTCTTACCGGGAATGGTTCAATTTCATGACTTTCTTTTCTATCTTTAAAGGATGCTCACATGTTCTCCATCTGAGGAGAAAACCTTGCTAAGCCACATCTTCCCTTCTCTATTGTCTTCTTCTTATCTGTATTTCATCATTAAACTTCCCAGGGTACACTCTGATTCTCTCCGCATTTACACTGAAGCTCTCTACTGCCCCTGCCTGCTGGGTAAATTCAACATTTCCTCTTGAAGCTCGTATCTGAAACATGCACTCACACCCTACTTAATGAACTTGGTCCTCGTTTGGCTTCTGAGATGCCAGATTCTCCCCAGTTCCATTCTGATAGCTCTAATCCCTTCCTGACTTCTTCATTCTCTCTGGGATCCTGCTCCTGAACCAGAACTCGCGGTGCCTTTCTGATGCCTGGCACATCTCTACCTAGTATTTCAACTCCCACAACTATGCTCAGATTTTCAAAGCACCCTCTGCAACTCCAATTTCTCATTCTCCATCCATTTTCATCACTTCTGTCAACCCTTAGAACATCTCCCCTTAGGCATCTATCTTCTAGGTCATGCTGTGGCAAACCAGCACTTCTAGCCCAAGAGTTTAAAACACTTATCACCTTCCTGTTCTAACAACGTAAAATCATGTATCACATAAAGGTGAAATTTCTCCCTTTTTTGTCCTTTTTGCCCTAATCTAAGTTACCATGACCTCCTGACACAGATCTATCAGCCTGACACATTTCTAAGATGTTTGGATCCATTCTTTGCTCTATCTAGACCAAAAGGGTCTCCATCTTTGACTCATCCAATGAGATTCACAACCAAATTATCATACAAGAAGCCTTCCCTTATCTCCTTCAAATTTAGACCCTCTGTACTTCCAAAGAACTTTCTAAATAATTTCAACTGCTCCCAAACTGCTTTCACCCTATATTCCCAAATATCTTCTATCGTAGCTGACCACCGGTCCCCAGAGCATAATCCTCACTGAACTGGCCACACACGTTCGAGCGCACTTGTTCCCACAGGCATGATCATGTTCTCTTACTGCATTTCTGTCTTTCGGATGGCACATATCTTACTTCTTAATTGAAATTCACCCAGCCCAGCCCAACTCTCTCAAGAAGCCCTGCCTCTGCTCCCCCACCCAAGGGAGCCACGCTACTTTTATCTTTAAGCCAGTCCTTGCTGATTTAGCAACTGGTTGATTTAGAAACCCAACACCACAGCCATCTTATCTGTGTGAGATTCAGCACTTGCAGGCTCCTAGTGACTCCACTGTTTCCCTAAGAAACAGTTTGTTGTTCTACAGAGCACTGGGAGGGCCTGGCTAGGTCGGATGATCACTCCAAAGATTCTCTGTGCAAAGCGGTTTTGGATACAGCCAGGAAAAGGGAGTTGGACTCAGATTCATGCCGCCACTGTGACCTCTTCTTCATGATTGTGGTACTCATTTTCTTCACAAAACCAAGATCAGCCTAGGAGTCGGGGATTTAGCTCAGTGGAAGAGTGCTTGCCTCGCAAGAGCAAGGTCCTCAGTTCGATCCCCAGTGCCCCACCCCCAAAAATGATTGGCCCATGAAAATGTGTTACAATTGGATCAGAAACACTGTCCCTGCGAGTAAAATGTCTTAATCAGGTCTCTGTGGACCCAGAGTTCAAACAGAATTATCACTTCTTTACTATATTAAGAAGTCTCCCATGTGCCAAAGGACTGGTATGCATTTGTACAATGTGAAACTGTGTTGTTGTTCTACTGAAATACGTTGTCCCCAAGGCAAGGCCCATATCGCCTTCCTTTCGCAGGCCCTATGGCAACACTGCTAAGTCTAGATCACAAATCAGTGGCTGACGCACAGACATCGGAGGACACAGAGAGTGTGGATGTAGGAGTGCATGTGTGCACATGCACACATGCTTTAGCCACATGCTGGCATTCTTGTAATGTTACCTGTGCTACATTCGCTGTGCCTGCTGGCAGCAGGATAATCATACTCAGTTTGTTGTTAACGTAGGGCAGCTCAAGAACTTGCATCTGTGGCTTCTTTATGAAGGCCAGCTTAAATGTTCCAGTTTGGGACATCATTTCCACAGGTACACTTTTACCCTATGGAAAGAAAAGATTGTAATTAGATAGTAAAGTTACATGTATGAGCAGATATGTATGTTCGGTATATTGATTTTCTTGTATAACAGAAATATCTGTATTAACACTAAAGGCAAGAGTAAAAAGTAAATTATAAAATACATCCTTTATTACTTTCCTTTGTACATGTTGCCACTTTTTTTCATTTTAAAATAAGTCAAAACTAAAAGTAGAATAATTATGAAAAGTATATTTGTATGTTGATTCTACCAAAAACAAAACCAGAGTTTGTAGCTACAATGATTTATGTGGGAAAATAAAATCACAGGATCATTTTCTTTATTAATCTAATTAAAAGAACCCTAATTAGAAGAAAAACAACACAGATACTTTTACTGTGCTGCTAGAGAAATCACCATGTATGCACAGTATGCACAGAAAAAGGGCACAGATGGAATATTAGGAAAAGAACAGACTTCTCTGTCAGGGAATCTTAGTACACAAAGACTCTGGTTATGTGATGTGTCCTGTGAGAAAGACTACTTATTGTCACTTAATAAGGAAAAAACAAAAATTCATAAAAAGCACAGTTAAAACAACTGAGGGCAACTTAGAGCAATAGCTTCACTAAATACTTATTATCATTAAATGATTATTGCATTCTCCAAAATTTGTCATCAGTCTGAAAATGAAATACTCACCTCACTCAGCTGAAAAGGGGATTTAACTGTTTCACTTTCCTGAAATTTATTTTGCCATTGTCCTTTGAAATATATGGCATTCACCAGGACCATTACAGAGGAAGGGTCAATCGTGCCCTTTCCAAAGAGATCTGTGATTTTTCCTGCATTAAAATAAAACAAAACAAATTTTTAAAGATAATTGTATTTGGTCTTGAATTTAATGATAACAGAGAGTTGAATAGTCACAAGAAATTTAGATCTACTTCTTAGGACTAGTTGTAAATTTGAGGCCAGCAGACATTCTTGCTCTCCTGTCCCTAGAGGGTTCCTTGTCAAAGGAATTTTATTTCTATTCAGAAGATAACAGCCAGGGAGTAGTTAGTGTATTAGTAATGAGTCAATTTGTCTCATATCTAATTTTATCCAGTGCATTACTATACATCGCTGTTTATTTAGAAAATTCTTTAATGATTTCTTATGGCTTGTATTACCTATTTATTGAGCTCTGTATTTACCATCATTTCCTTACTTGCAAATTGGTTAGGTATTTTAAACGTTTCACTCATCCTTTCAATGTACTAGAATTAGCGTATCATAAATATACTACAACACTTGAAATAAATGCACATTTAAAAATCAAGAATTAATAGAAAAGATACAAGGAGTCACTGGCTTTATAACTATGCTAATCAGAATTTAACACTCAGTCACCTTGGTATGTTTCAGTGCATTGAAATTTACCCAGACTTTTTGGAATATAATCTATCATACAATATGAAACACAGAGATAGCCAGAGCATAAAACTCTAAGCATAATGAAGGGCTTATCTTTCATTGACTTTCTGGACCTAACATATCTTTGCTTATACCAAAGATAGACAGCTATAACTAGCATTTGATAAAAATACCCAAATTTAAGGTTTCAAATTACATTTCTGAATAAATGGATAAGTAAATATATAAACTCATGGTGGAATATTAATAGTATCCTAAATAAATCCATAGCATTATATCCCAAATGCATACTCCTGTCAGACAACACTATTTACTGTTCATTCACTGCTAAAAATGTTTAAGTGATTTGTACGGGCCGACTACCATGCCAGGCAATATAACAGTATATTGCAATTGCAACACTCAACAAAGCAGACAAAATTCCCTGTATTCTTCAGGTTAGCATCTCAACTGTGGGCTTTTTCAGGGAAACTTAGATAAGCCTCAGACTCTCAACACAAGGTTCCCAACCAAACACTTCCAGGGGATCAGAGTTGCCACATGAGACCAAACACATTTTTTAACTATTCTGCTAAGTAAATTAAAAGACTTAAAAGTATAAACATTTCTAAGTATTTCCTCTTGTAATAAAAAGAGCTGAATGCACATGAGTTTTAGTCTGATCAACTCTTACTAAACTTGAATAAGATCTATCAGTTCATCAGTCAGGAGATACTATTAAAAGCTCGCTAGCTGCTAAGTGACATAATGGGATACCTAGACATTAGAAAGCATGGTTCTGATGCTCAGAGACTTATTTTATATTACTGACAAGATCTCTATAAATGTAATTAGCATTGATTTAGTAATTTGATGTCGTTTAACCCTAACTTTCATTTATTATTTAATAAATCAAATTATTTCCTATATCAGAGAATATGATAGTCTACCCTCCAAAACACAGAAACTATTGGCACAAAGAGGTGCACAACTGCATAGAGAAAAGTTAATTTAAAACAACAATTTGACTATACACATTGTGTGAATCTACCCTTAGGACAAAAAGAACTGCAAAAATTATCTTAAGATTCTGCTGTTGATTGTTTTGCTAGTTTTTTTCATTTTGAGACTATGTATTTCAGGATGAGGTAATTGTGCAAAAATATTGACAATGTTATAAAATGGGACTTTACAGATGAGATAATAATAGAGACTAGCTAAAATTCAAGAAGCACTTTACATACCTAGAAACAAGTTATAGAGCGATGCAAAACTTTAGTATAGAGAAATGTAAAATGTTACTAAAAGAGCTAAGCATGGTGGTGCATGCCGATAATCCCAGTACTCTGGGAGGCTGATGCAGGAGGATCACAAGTTTAAGGTTAGTCTGTGCAACTGAGAAATTTAGCAAGACTCTGTCTCCAAAGAAAAAGTGCTAGGCATATAGCTCAATACAGAGGCCCTGGGTTCAGTCCCCAGTGTCATCAAAAATCAACCATTCAATGTTACTGAAAGAAAATTTAAAAGACCTAAATAGAGATAAATAGTATAGTCATGGATCAGAAGTTGAATAAAGACATTTTCTCTTCAAATCCACAGACTCAATGAAATCCCAATTCAAAGTTTACTTGATAGGGAAGATGGAAGACCACAAACTAATTTTAAAATATCCGTGGAAATGCCAAGAATAGAGACTAGCCAAAGCACTGTGAGAAGAAGAGGGTCAGTGTGGGATGACTTTACTTCAGCTCTCCAAACTTCTTACAAAGCTACTATAATTGTGACATTGTCTAATTGTGACCTTCTCCTGAGAATAAATGAGTGGACAGATGGAACAGAATAGAAATCCCAAGACTAAACTCACAAATGGTCATCCAATTAATGATAAAGTTTACATTGCAGTATAATGGTGAAAGGATTTTCTCTTTATTTACTTATTTATTTGGGGGGAATTGACATTCCAAACATGTATAACCAAAGAAGACGACCTAAGTTCTCTTTTTATTGGTATTCACTCAGTACCTTGAAGCCACATTTAAAAGCAGTATATAACCAGAGAGTTACAAGTAAATATAGATTATACATGCAAATTTCTGTTCAGAAAGGTCACATGTACAGGTACATGAATTAGAAGCACGCACCAAGAATTATGGCCAAACTGGTTTTAAAATGCAGCAATGTAAAATTACACATTGAAAATATGAAGAGATGGTCTGCATACTTCAAAAATTAAATGTTGCTTACACCAAAGATATATGACAGCTATGGGATTCAAGTGACAAGCAATAAGATCTTCAGAAGTTAATACTGGTCAAAGAGAAAGGGAATATATTTATGCTTCACTGAAAATACATTGATTACTAGAATATGAAACCTAGCAGGAACTCAGGGAAAAAAATTACAAAATCTAAAGCCAATTATTTAATATTTCTTATTATTAAATACCAGGATGACATTAAAAGAAAATTGCACTGCCTGCCAATCTCACATGAAGTTCTCTAAAAATGAAATGAAACCCAAACAGCTTCAAACTCCAAATGAAAACTCTGCAAGGCTCAGATTAAAACGTGGACTGTTTCAGATGAAAGTAGTAAAAATACAGTCAGTTTCGTTCTCTGTTGAATGGGATCAAAAGTTGTTCACACTTCTTTGAAGCTTGAACTACTAAATTTCATTTGTCTGAATGGTTCCATGTTATCTTTTTCTTGGCAGTACAAGTCATTTTAGCTTACTTTTTATTAAATAATGCTACATCAATTCGATGTTCATGTGGAATGAGATGGATTTAAAAATGAATCTTAACCATAGTTAAATAATAAAGCTTCTAGCAGGTAACATAAAAAAATATTTTATCAACTAGGAGTAGGCAAAGATTTCTTTGAAAATATACAAGGGCACTGACTATAAAGGAAAATATTGATACATTTTATTCCTTGGAAATTAGGAACTCACATTCATCAAAGGCACCATTAAGAGAGGGAAAAGACAATGGCAGAAGTTATTTGCAACATATGTATTCTCTATATCCAAAGAACTCTTCAAGCTATAAGGGAACAAAACAGCAGACATCCTTACAGATGGGCAAAAGATTAACAGGTACTTTAAAAAAGAAGATGTGAGGCATATGAAAAAGTGTTCAATCCTGTAATTCCTAAAGGAAATGCAAATGGAAATGGCTAGAGTGGCTAAAATTAACAAGACTGACAATAATAGGTTTGGCAAGGGTGAATAACAAATGAAATTCTCACTTGTTGCTCGGGCAAATAAATTGATGCAACTGCTTAATGTTTGGAATCAACTATAATTGAATGTATACATACATTACAAACAGTAACTTCATTTTGAGGTATATACACAACAGAACTGCATACATATTTATATCAAAAGACATGTATCAAAATGGTCATAGTGACAGACTAAACATAACTGACCCAAACTAAAAATACCCTGAATGTTCATTAAAGTAAAAAGACTTGGGATATTCAGAAAACAAAACACATATTGATGAAAATGAACAAGTCATGCAACATGTAACCACATGAATCTCATAAACAAAATATTGACCTAAAAAAATCTAAACACATACTTTATGATTCCAGTAACATGAAATTTTAAGACAGGTGGAACTTATGTGTGAGAACTTGAGAATTTAAATGAAAGAAGTCTTAGCGCTTGGGAGGAAAGGGTGTTAGATTCTGGGAAGGGATGTAAGCATGGACTCTCAGGCCCCTTCTTAGGAACGAAGATCATTCTTAGGAATGATCTTGGTGGTGATAATAGGTGTATTCACTTTGTGATAGTTTATCAAATAGCATAATATAATAATTTACTTTTCTATAAATGTGTGCATTTTCACATTCATTTTGAAAACTATCAAGACTTAAGGAACATATTGACAAACTGCAGCATACAAATGTCTGAGTCCAGATGCAAACCAAAGAAGGCAAAGGGGAAAATATAAAAATTCATTGAATATTTCTAATATTAAATGATTATTTTCAATTTTGTAGATGTGATAATAGTGTTGTGGTCATATTTGAAAACAGTCTACATTTTTGAGAGAAGCAAACTCATATATGTATAAGGAAAGTGATCATATCTGGGATTTGCTTCAAAATAATCTGGAAGAGGTGGAGGGAGAGGGGCTAGAGAATAGACCAGTGAAGCCGGCCATTAGTGATCTCTGCAGGTGAGTAAAGGGTAAACAAAAACGCATTATATACTCTCTCCACTTATGCATATCTTTCAGTCTTTCTCTAATTTTTTTTTAATTTTTATTTCTGTGCTGGGGATCGAACTCAGGCCTTTTGCTTGCTAGACAAGAGCTCTACCACCTGAGCTAAATCCTCAAGCCCCCTAACTAAATATTTTTAAATAGAGAAATGAACATTCCTTTGTATCAAATATTTAAAGTGCCATTTTAAAAGAAATATTTAACACAGTACCTATGGGTTTTTAAATTGTGAAAGGTAGATTTAGTCTTAATTAAATTTAATGGCAGAATTTACAACGTTTCTACAAAGCAGAAGTAGTGTTCATTCTCATTCTCAGAGTCACTGCTCATAGATTATTTAGGACAAAGGATTGCAAGTGCTCTTCCAAAATATAGCCCTGATTCTTTCCTCATTGGTCTGTCTCAGGCTCCGGACTTTCCTCAGCTTCCTTGTTAGTGTATTGACTCAGGAGGCTTATCATAACGACAACATAAAGCCTGTAGATACATATTTGCCTTATCCTTACCATTAGTTTTCTTTGCAACCCAAGTATTAATAGCTTTCCTCGTTTCTTCTGTAGACTGTTCAAAATCAACAGTTTGTAGTCTCACTTGGTAAAGTTTCTCAGAACACCTTAAATATTGCTGCAAAAGAAAAGACAATTGAATGACAGAAAAATAATGTAAAGAAAACAAAAATGTTAGAGCTCAATGTATTCTGAAATCCTAAAACACAGACAAAAGCAGACATGAACATGTGCACAAGTTTGAAAAGAAGCAACATAAGTATGTTTGTTTTTGTTTGTTTGTTTGTTTGTTTTGTGGTGCCGGGGATTGAACTTAGGGCCTTTTGCTTGCAAGGCAAGCACTCTAATCACTGAGCTAAATTCCCACCCCAATATGTTTGTTTTTAATAAAAATAAATTTGACACCTCTGAAACATTTAACCGATAGTGATCACATATATTTTGTTGTCACATCTGTCATATCTGGCTTTCTTAGTTCTAAAATGACGCAACGAGAACTTGCAATACAGTGAATTCCTTTTCACCCTGTTCCTACTCTTTCCATTCAATACAAAGAAACGGAAGTTACTCCTCTCACATTGTAGACAAAAGAAACACACAAAAACAAAACAGATAACCACAGTAGTGTGTGTGTGTGTGTATCAACTTCCTCACCAGTTATTAGAAATACAATTAATAATAATACCGGATATAAATAACTGACTTTTTTAAAATGCAAGTAGCATCAATAAAAATATTTTAAAATATTCACTATTTTCAGCTATAACGTATTATCTGAGCGAAAGTCATGTACTCAGTATAAAGAACCTAGCTCTCTCTGTTTTCTAAATTTCCACTCACAAACCCCTTTTATGCAGCCTTCTGGAGCCACCATTGATTATAACTCATGGCCCTTGATTCCTAAAACTGGGAGCTTTCTACTTCTTAATTTGCAAGGTAGTAGCCAAAGTCTTCATGGACACAAATGAAGTTGTCCATGGTCATTCTTGAAACCTTGAGGACATATGATTCAAGACTTAGAAATATGGCAGGTGCACAAGCGGCTGCCTGGGGTCTGATTTTTTGGTTGCTTTATTAGGTTCTTTTGTGCCTAAATCCAATGTTGAAAAAAAGCAAAGCTTAACTAGTAGCAAAGTGGCATCAGGATGATTTTTGTCTTCATCTGTGTACAAGTGTGGCTGGAACATCCTTTAGTGACTCCCTATGAGATGGTAGTTCTTCCAGGCAGAATCCTGGTATAATAAAGTTAACCTCATGATGTAGTTCACAGCAATCATCATGATAGTAACAAGGAGTTCCTTGTTCCAGGAATTGATGCAGTCATTACTATTCCAAATCAACATTTATCTATTATTATGTCTGTGTCACTGTTTGGGGATGACAAAGAGGTAAGAAAAAGCATTCAAGCTCAAAGGACCATAATCCCTATCACTGTAAAGACAGTTTCCATGAAACATTTCCTATATGTTTCTAGGGCAGTAGAAGAAAATTTCCCTGAAATGTTTGCAGTATCGAATGTCTACAGTATCAGGTCCTAAAATGTTTAGAGTATCAGTCTCTTGCCTATCCCAAGATATACCAATTCTATTAGAAATATGTCACATCTAAGATACAACCTCTTCTACAGGGCTGGGGAAGAAAAATGGAAATTCAGGGGTTCATCTTACTCATCCTAGCTGATATTTAAGCAATAAATGCTTATATTTCACCTCAGTTACAAGATAATGATTCAACAGTTAAACACAGGAAGATGGATTTAGATAGAAGTCAAATCTAGGTATTGCCATTGAATTATCTGTGTACCTTATCATCTTGACTTTTCAGAATCTGCTTCACAGTCCAGAATTAGTGGCAATTTTGTACTTCTATCATAGCACAATGTAGGGACTTATAATGTCTGTAATGTATTAAGTAAAGTAACAGGTACATAGTCAACACTCAATAGAACTACATCTTGAAGTGTTTTAGGGAAAAGGGCCTGAAAAGTGTTGAAAATTTAGTGCTAGAAAAAAGGCTAATCCTTTCATTTCAAGGATAGAAGTTAGTGCCCAGAGTTCTAGGTCTAAATGGGAATAAAACACAGATCACTTATCTCCCAAGTCAATGTTCTTTCAACTGCCTCTTGATAGTCTGCCATTAGGTCCTTTGAATCAGAAAGAAAGAAATATATATATATATATATTCAGTTTATCTTCCTGTCCATGAGGGATAATTTTTACCTACTTTGTTTTGTACTTCATCATTGGCCTTTAGGGATTTTGTAACAGTAAGAAATTCTAATGACATTTCACAAGTCTAAATTTCCATTAAAACCACTCTCTGAAACTCTAAGTTGACTCAAATTAAGTCTCTTAAAGATAAATGCCATGTGGCTTTTCTCAATCTTCACTGACTTTGTAGTGTGAAATTCAGGGGTGCTAGACATGCTTACCTGACGGAATGCCATGGCCTTTGTCCCATAGAGCCTGTTGGCAATGCTAAGGGTGTAGTTGGACTCTGGCTGGTTGATTTGAGAGAGAAGGGCTCCAAATTCTGAATGTATTCTTCCAGCTTGGCTGCACTGACACCAGTAAACACAAAATAATATATTAAGTGGTGCGACTTCTTGACACTGGAGAGTCATAAATAATGTGAAAACAATATCTAGAGAGCGAGATATTTGCCTCTGATTAAAGTGGTTCTCTAAACCTTTTTTTTTCTTTTTTTTTTTTTTTTTTTGGTTCTGGGGCTCAAACTCAGGACCCTGTGCTTGATAGGCAAGCGCTCTACTACTGAGCTAAGTCCCCTACCCCAACTCTAGACTTTTTTCAATCCAGTAGTCTCAACACTCCATGACTTTGGTTGTAGAATGTGGGTAGAGTCACATGCACTTGTGGGCTGTAATAGTTTAATTCAAAAGCTGACATTTTCACTTGAATAAAGAGATCCTAATGGAGTATCTAGGGCAATAAGCCAACATTTGTTGTATCTTTATATTTGTAAAATGATTTCTCTTTTCTACCATATTCTTTTCAATGGCTCAGCTTTCCATGTGGCTCTTTAATCAAACACTGCAGCCCTCCCCTGAACAGGACTGATGTATTAATTTGTCCCTTGGTGGTAGTATCATGCCATGTTTGTAGATATGATGCATTTGAAAGGTAGTCAGGGGGCTGGGGATTTAGCTCAGTGGTTAGAGTGCTTGCCTAACAAGCACAAGGCCCCAAGTTCAACAAGTTCAATCCCCAGCACCAAAAAAAAAAAAAAAAAAAGAAAGAAAGATAGAAAGGCAGGCAAGAATTTGTGAACATCATAGGGACTGTGCTTATGTTCCTTGAAGCAGTGATTCCCAAACTGTCGACTTTAGTGTCCCAATAATAAGCAGGGTTCTGTGAAACAAGCTTTCTATGAACCTAAGTGCATTTGTTGTGTATTCTCAAGCTCTGTCACACAACTATTTTCATGTGCAAATTCTATGTAACTTTAATGTCAAAATGAATGCTCCTTCTGGAAAGAATTGGATATCATTGTCACAGCATGTGCATGGGGCAGCATCAAATCCACTACATAATTATATGGCAAAGCATCAAGGTCCTTTCTCAGTCTCCTCAGTAGACTGAAAAACTCTAACACTGCGTAGATAAGGCTGGCAGACTCAAGAGACACAGGACAGAAAAATATGAATAAGGATGGCAATAAATCAGTTAATAAAATCTGAGGGACTTTATTGTTGCTATTATCATCACTGTCGCGTTAAACTCAAAAGCTCCAGTGGCTATCGAGAAGATTAAAGGAGACAGAGGTAGTTCCTGTATGGGACAAAGAAGGAGCTTATTCTATCCCTGGACAATCATTCCTTGAGGCTCTTATGATAAGAAGCATTTGACAGCTCAGTCACAATATTATCATACCTCAGACGAATCCTTAAATTCTGGTTTTAAAAATTGTGCAGTACGTTGATAGTGAAGGACCTAGAAAAGGAAAAAGGGATCAATTGCTATCAAAAATAATATACAGTATTCCTCTGGCTTCCCATTCCCCTCCCCTTTTGCCCTATTCTTCTTCCCTTGGGCCCTTTGCCTACTGGCTTAGATCTGACCCTTTGTCTTTTTGTATCCATTGTTTACCATTTTCTGCTGTTTGTATTTTGCCTCACTCAAATGAGGGAAACCATATGGTATTCAAGTTTGTGATCTGGTTTATTTCTCTCAACATTATATTCTCCAAGTCTATTGATTTTCCTATAAATGACTCTAATTTGTCATTCTTTATAGCTGAATAGTATTCTATTATATATAGATGTCACATTTTGTTTATCTAGTTATCTGTTGATGGGTATACTGGCTGTTTCTAGAATTTAGCTATTACAAATTGTGCTGCTATAAACACCATTATGCAGGTATCACTGTAGTATGATGTCTTTAGCTCTTCGGGGAAGATACCCAGTAGGGAAATGGCTGGTTCATATGGGATTTCTACTTTCAGGCTTTTGAGAAACTTCCATACTGATTTCCATAATAGTTGTACTAGTTTGCATTCCCACCAACAGTGTAGGAGGGTTCCCTTTTCACCACAAGGGTCTAATAACGCAAGCTCAAGACAGTAACACTTATACTAGGTACTACAGTAACTTTTTGTACTTGTGACTTAATGCTACATCTATGTGGTTGTTTACATTGCTTGTTGTTATAAGCAAAAGGCACAATGTAGTAAAGTCTGTAAGCTTGCATAATGGTCTGTAAGTTTATGTAATTCTGGATAAATTTTAATAAAAATCTATTTTAAAATAATGTATGCTCCATAAAGTTGGGAATTATAAGTATTTACTTTTATATTTCAGTTCAAAACCAATAGGAGTAGCTAATAATGTTACATTGCAAGTCATAAATTCACTTTTGTATATCTTATGTAACCCTCCCAACAACTTATGAATAGATACTGTTATCTTCATCTTGTTTCAGGAAAATTGAATTATAAAAGATGAATACTTTACCCAGCTCACTGTGCATCAGGCTCTGGGGACTGAGCTCAGACACTGGGATCATCTGCTCCTCTCCTTCCCTCCGTGAGCTGTTGACTAGGACAGTGCCCATCTCGGGGCCAGGGAAACCATTACACGGCTTCCCAGTACAAATAATAAACCAAGAATCTTAAGAATGAGTATGTGATACTTTTCTAGATATTCTATAGCAACATTTGTATCACATGGGAATTATTAAAACCAGTGTTAGTCTTTGTAACTCAAAAATGGGAGTCATAGTCCCTACCTACTACACGGAGTTGTTATGAAGAAATACAATAATGAATTTTTTTTTACAATTTGGTAATTTCTAAAACATCATTCAATTTCATTATTAAGTTTAAACCTCTAGCAGGCAAGAATGGTGCCATACATGTGATCTCCAGCACTCTTAAATCACTTACAGGAAGAATTCTGTACGTTTTCTGCAGAGCTTTATTTGATACCTGCGATAGGAAGAAGCTGTGTGCTGCATGTATTGCTTTTCTTGCATTGAAAATTATTATTTTTAAAACTACTTTCCCTTTTTAAAAATAGTCATTTGCCTAAATACATTTTTCCTTTACTTGATAATCATTTTCTTTCTGTGAAGATGGCAGTAATTTGTCAGATCAGTGGAGACATAGGGAAGATTTGGGGGCTCCGCAGTAATCTTCCTTGCATCCCTTACCTTTTCAATTTGGCCTGAACTGTTTCCTCGGGCACCAAGGAGGATCAAATTTAGAGCATAAAGCAGACTCAGTGGAGAAAAGAAGATGTTCTCTCCTGCATTATTATAGTTCAGCTGCTTGAACACATCAAGGCAAAATTCAACGTTTGCTCTGCTGAGGGAGCCCATTTTTATGCCAATCACTGCCTAAGAACAGAAAGGGAAAATAAATCTCAGAACACCACCTGGTAATATTGAATTTGGTTACTACATTTCATGCATTCAAATGTCTGAGCACTCCACTCCATTAAGAACTAAATGCTCTTATCACAGTTTCTAAGAAATCAGTAAATGCTAGAGAGAAGAATCCATCATTGTTTTAGAGTTTAATGAATAGAAGATTTACTGTTCTTTCAACCAATAGTTCAATGACTTGCATATATTTAAGAATGATCTGTAATTGTTTTGAAGCAAAAAAAAAGGAAGTCACTGGATCTTTTACCACTTAATTTCCATACTTTAAGATATTCCTCATTCTGTAATATGTGCAGAAAATTTCTTGAGCTACACAAACTGAAACAAACAAGATATTTTCCCACTAGACTTCTCATCTTCACAGTCTCCCTGGAAGACAGCACTTCTGTCCTGGCCATTCTTCCACAAACAAACTCATAATAAAATAAACTTGGGCAAAATTCTCTGCACATTTTTATCTTCTCCATGAGCGCTCATTCCCTGTACCTCTCCAAGAAAGCAAGGCAATACTAGAAAGTAGTCCATTGCCTTAGTCCCTTTCTTTGTCGCTGAAACACAATACCCAGCACCCACCACTTAAAGGAGGAAAACTTTATTTTGGCTCACAATTTCAGAAGTTTTAGGAAATGTCCAGCAGACTCCAACACAGAAAGGGCACGATGGAAGGGCCTACCTCCAAAAAAAGCTGATCACATCATGGCAGCCAGAAGAGAGGTGGAAGAAGCTGGGAAGGGAGATATATCCTTCCAGGTCGCACCCCAGTGACCTGTCCTTTCTAACCAGGTTGCATCTCCTAACCTTACGCTCAGTGGCTGAACCTACCTGTGGATGAATCCCATGGGTAAGTATAATGTCCCCATGAGCCAATCACCTTCCCAAAGCCACGCCTCTAGATGCATGAGAATTCAAGGGGACATTCTAGATCTAAATGCTAATAGTCATGTCGTTGGATGGTAGCCAGATCCCTCAAAGCAAGTTTGTACCATGATATCCATGAAAATTGAAGAATGGAAGAGAAAAATCTTAAAGAAGAAAAGATGATGCTGGAATCTGTTTTATCTTAGGTTAAGCACATGTTGAGAAAGACAGGTTTATTTTATTTGTCCTGCAATATTTACTGAGCACCTCTGATTGTGGGGTGTCATAGATACAAAAGTGATCAAAAATAATTCTTGTACTGGGGAGGCTTCATTCTTAAGGAGACTCGCTGCTATTAAACACTTTTTCCTTTTGACTCCCAGGTGAACATTCTCTCTTGGCTTGCATGGACATCTGTGCTGACCATGTCTCAGTCTCATGTGCAAGATCTTTCTCCATTTTCAACTTCTGTGCTTCATAGTACTTCAGAATTCAGATTTGGGCCCTTTCATTTATTTATGCTCACAGTCCCTGTGATCTTATCCTACATTATGCTTGTTTTTTATTTTACTGGTACATTTTAGATGCATCTCGAGATCGTACATTATGCTTTAAATGTCCCTGACAAGCTATTCACTCCTGCATTTATATTGATCCTGAATTCCAGACCCATATATCAACTGCCTACTGACATCTCCATGGATGTCTAGTAGATATCTCAAATTTAACATGTCAAAAAATAAGCTCTTGCTTTCCCAACTCCTCTCTCTTACCTCCTCCCCCACATCCTTCTTTGCCTCTATCGACGGCAATTTCAGTTTTCCGTGTTTCAGGCTAACATTTTGGGATCATCCTTAACTACTTTCTCATTCTCTTTCACACAAAATCTATGAAAACATTCTGCTTTCTCTAGCTTCAGAAACATCCACTGTGTGCCCCTTTCTCAGGTTTTCCACTTTACCACTTGGTCAAAGGTACCACCTTTCCTCTCCTGGAATGTTCAGACAGTCTCCTTATTCATTGCCAACTTCAGTCTTTAACTTCCAACATGCTAAGATTTTTTAAAGGCAGGTTGTTATGTCCTCCTCTACTCAAAGACTCCGGTAGCTTCCCCCTCTCTCAGAGATATGAAAACCTGGGTTTCCTGATCTGGCCCCAGCTGCCTCTCAGACCTCATTTACTCCCACCACCTCACACTCTTTTAGGGTGTCACCTCTTTCCATTTCTTCAACATGACAAGTATGTCTACCTCCAGTCCTTTGCTGTTTCTCTCTTTCTTCTGCAATACTCTTCCCAGAGATATACAACTGGCTCCCTCCAGCAGTTCACTTATCTCTCTGTTTGGACACCATCTCATTAATAAGACTCCTCAGCCATTCCATTTGGAAATGCAGCCCACATCCCTCCATCTCATTACATTAGTTCATTTTTCTTCCTAGCACATATCACTGCCTGACTTAATGTACATGTATGTATTGTCTGATATGTTCTCCTCCCTCTAGAGTACCACCTCCAGTGAAGACTTGGTTTTGTTTTTATGCTTTATTCCAGCATTTAGATAGCCCTGGCCATAAAGAGGCCAATCAATAAACATCTACAAAAGAAATGAAGGAAGTCATTTTAGTTCAATAGGTATAATGATATGCAAGCGTATGCAAAATAATATAAAAGCACAGAAGAGAGACACTGAGCCAACCTGAGGGTATAGGTAGACTTCTAGGAGAAGGTGAGGCCCCTGCTGTTTTTTGAAAAGTAAAATAAGAGTCATTTGGGCATATACATGTAGGAAAAGCATTCCCTGAAAGAAGGAATAGCATGAGCAGAGACTTAAACACCTGAAACAGAAACTTTGTATTGAAAGAATATGAAACAGGAAGAACAAACTTTGGTCAGTAAGGCTGTGAACAGGCAGCTTCACACACCACATGGAGAAGACAGCTCATGGTGGAGCTGGAGCCCTGTGTTTATACCATCTTCATGATTCCATGATTCAGTCTCTCCCTCCCTCTCTCTCTCTCTCTCTCTCTCTCTCTCTCTCTCTCTCTCTCTCTCTCTCTCTCTCTCTCTTTCTTCCCCCTATTTCTCCTCTCTCTCTCTTCTCCTCTTCTTCTTCTTTTTCCTCTTCTTCTTCTTCATCCTCTTCTCCTCTTCCTTCCTCCTCCTCTTTCCCTTTCCTTTTCCTTTCCTTCTCTTCTCTAAACTTCTAAACTGATTTTGTAGAATTCCCTTCTCAGTGATCTCCCTCCGTCCTACTCTCAGATTGTTATATAGGTCACCACTGGAAGTCTCTCCCACAATCAATTTATTGAACATGTCTTTTATCTTTTTAGGTGTCTTCAAATTCTCCCCAGAGAGCATAATTTTAAATGCTTGACTACACACCATTCATCCCTTTCCTGCCATTTCCTTCTTCAGTGCTAATAGAATCTGCTTTGATGCAGATTCCATATCCTTGTATACTTCAAAGAAGCCACCAACCCCACCCCCAGTCCACTAAAGTAAGCCTTGTTTTTCACCTAAACCAGTTGAAATAGTTCTTTATGATGTGTCGTTGAATATCTTAGGACTTAAAAGGTGCCATAATCCTTGCCAGCAAGAAAAGTTGATGGCGGGCTGCTGGAAAAGACTTCCTTCTAATAGGAAGAGACCCACAGGAGGAAATCAGCCTTCTTCTTCATCTCAGAGCCGTGTCATCTATGTGTAACTACTATTGCAGCACTATTTTATGGCCACAGGTAGCCAGCCAAAGTGGAATAACCAGGATGTCGAGCGAAAAGATGGGGAAAACTTGAGTCCTTGATGACACATGGATTAACAACCCTGGATCTACCCTACCTTGGAATTTCTTATTATGTCAGATGAAAGCTTTTCCTTATTATTGAATTCAGTTCAGATTCATCTTACCTACATTTAAAAGCCTCCTAACTTATTTTAGGACTTTCTCTACGTATCATTGTCCACTTAGGCCCATTAGCCCACTTATCCTACATTCCTATTTTTCTAAAGTAGCTACACATTTTCTCTGAAAATATTTCATCCTTTTACCTCTGGTCTTCTAAGTTACGACTCTACCCTATTTTGTAATCCTAGCTGAGGCCTGTATTCCCTAGGACATTATGACAGTTGCCTGATATTCATTCTTACCTGTGTATACTTCTTTTGGTTATTAACTTGTCTTCAACCTGTGCATATCTGAGCTGAGGTGTGTTCTCTAGGGTGTGACTCTGTTTGTCACAGATTCAAGCATTTATGGCGTGCTTCTCACCAAACTGTAGTGCTTTGTGCCCTGATTGTCAAACAGAGCCAAGTAAGAACAGTCCTCAGACCCGGATGAAGGAGGAGAGTATGGGGCCCACCCACACTCAGGCAGAGAAGGACTAAGAGAAGATGTGTCACTTGTGGCATTTGTATGGGCAAAAAATGAAGCTAACACATACATGTAATCAAACTGGTTGTCCTAAAGTCATGCAATAAGTACTGCACTCCAGCCGTTCTTCCCAGTTGTTAAACTCTGCAGTTATACCAAAACAAGAGCGGATACATTTTTCTTTGCTCTTCATTTTTTTTTTAAATGCAAAAGAGGGGTTTGCTAATCTTATTTAAACTAAAATACAACCTTCTGCCTTCATTAGAATGCTGTCTTTTTAGTTAATTATAACACACATTTCTAACATGCGTACTTATAACAGTGTCCTTTATTACATGATTTAATAATGAAATTTTACCCAGTAATGAAGCAGGTCTAAGCTAAATTTTCTTCATACTGTAGTTCACATTGTAATGGATGGAGTTAGATAGTAGAGTCAGGTTATGGAGTATAATTTCAGATTTACAAGTAAAAATGTATTTTTCTTAAACTTATGTCACAACATTACTATAAAATTGATTTCCCATATATAGTTATTGAAGCCCTATTTTATGAGGCAGCTAAAAAAATTCTAGAATATATTGTCAGACTACTTATAAGTAACACTTTTATTAAACAGTTTGTTTCTTCTTTGAAAACCACAATTATAGAAGGCTGAAGTGACTACACCCTTCGATTTTTGGCACAAGCAACTTTAGGTTACAAAGGTCATTCTCTCCTTTGCTTATTGCCTTGAACCTAGTTCATTTGCTTATTCCTCCACCCACATAAACAATGCTTTTAATTTGTTTAATGCAAATCCTTTTGTTTATATGTGTTCATGTTAAATATTAATTTTGTTACATACTTTTCAATTTTCATAAAGGAATTCCTATTAAGTAGCTTATTTTTCAGCTAATATGACATTTTTCAAGATTCATCTATTTTATTCTGGAAACATGTATTCTTGTGTTTCCACCACATTTTTGTTTATCCACTCCCCAGGAGCAGATACCCAAACGACCACCTGCTTTGCAACACCACAAACAGTACAGTGGCGAACAGGCTCGTACACATCTACTTACATGCCTGTGTGAGAATTTCTTTGTAAAGGACATAACTAAGTCGCAGGGTTCATGTATTTCCAAGCACTGCGTGTACATTATTCTGAATCTTACATCTCACACGATGAGCCCTGTTTCTGCAGCCCTGCAGAAAAGGCAATAAGGTCTCGGGAAGTCACACACTGGGCGTGGAGGAGTCAGAATCTGAGCAGGATTTCATCTCTTCCAAACCTTATGCTCCTCCTACTTGCCCTTCAGAGAAGCTGTTATTTGAGAGTGAATCATTTTATTTCATTGCACTGTCCTTATCATCCCAATTTATTAAGGAGAGTGATTTACCAGAAACATTAAAAACTTTTGTCCAAGAAACAGAACAACATTAAGAGGCTTAATTTGATAGTTATCAGTTAATAAATGTGATATTATTTGCCCCACTTCACATGTAGTTCTTTAGGAATTTGCTTCATAATACCAAGAAGGAATACTTTAGATTCAAATTTTTCTAAAATATTATTGGAAATACATAATTAAAATTGATTCATGGGCTTTCATATTTGACAGGTTTATTGGCAAGATGGAATTTTGACTATCATAAATGAGATACTAAAGATGACTACTGCCTCCTTTCATTTTCCAAAATATTACCTCTTTGGGTGTGCTAGAATTCTTCCAAAACATAATTCTAAGGTTAATTTTATACTTCAATGATTTTATCCAGTAACCTTTACAAAAAATTTGGTCTGCATCTGGCTAATTGCCTTTGTGTGTACAAAGGAATGTGTGGATGAATTTCCAGATTCGAGTTCATTGCATTATTTGTCTTTCTCACTAGACTGAACACTCTTTGAGGGCAGAGAAATGTTCCTGTGAAGTTATCGGTGTTCTCCACATTCATACAAGAATCGATCCATGTTGGAGAAATAAACACTCCAAATATTTTACAACTTCTACCCAAATTCATATTGCTTAGTCAGTTTCAGGGAAGAGGAAAGGAGCCCAGAAAAGGCAGAAGTCCCGGAGTACATAGAATCTTATCAGAGATGCACAGACTCCCAACAGGGTCCCACTCAGGTGATGAAGGAGAGCTGGAAAGGTACTAGAAATAGAAGAGTTCCAAATTGAATCCCAAAGAGGAAAGAGGTATGGAAAATATTCTTGAGTGTTCATTGCTGTCTAACTTTTAGGAAAAGAAAAATCTGTCAAGCAAATGGACTGTGTCATCTGGAGATTACTATGAGGGAAACAAAAAAGAAAGCTGCCTCAGCTTTAGCCCTCCTGAGGTAAAAAAACAGGGTTTCTGGAAAAAATAACTTGGGGAACATGAACCCATGAATGTGTCTCAGAAGGGAACAGTGACATGAAAAGACTGCGAAAAGATAGAGAGTCTAGGTCAGTTTTTCTGGGAGAGATGTGTCTCCAAGAATGCTAAGACACCAGCTTCCTACAGCCTGAAATACAGCCAGGATAGATGTTCACCCATTCACAAAACTCTTCTGTCCTGGCAGTGTAACTAGTGCCTACCTCCCATTCCCTAAATCATAGCCATGCCCCGCCTCAGTTTTTCAAACTTTGTTAATTTCACACAAGCTTGTTCCTAGAAATAGCAGAAATTTCAGCATGTTCACCTCATCACACAAATGTAAACCATGACATCTTATATCCATATACACAAAAGCACATATTAATCAAGAGATTAATTTTATAGCCATAAGAAAAAAAACCAAAAGCAATAAATAAATAATTTCCAACTCACATCTATTAATAAGGCCAGTTCAACTGAATTAAGGAATTAAGTTCAACACACAGAGAGTGGAGCCTTGTGTGACTAGCTCTGTTTTGAATCATGATTGTCAGTAAGTGAGTAGAAAAGAGCAACAGCATTCCATTTTGCTGCACAAATCAGATTACTGGGATCAAGCGAGCCCACCACAAAGATGTTAAAACACACATTATTAATGACATTCAACATGTTGATGGATTCATCCAGGGGCCAGCAAAAGCTACGTTCATTTAAAGAGTAAACTTCCCTCTCCTTTAGCTCATTATACACCTATCCAAAAGCCAAACTTTACTTTTCTTTGTTCCCCTTTGACAAGAAGCTCAGACAATACAAAGTACAGAAATATTTCTCTTTACCTTTCCTCTTTCTGGTGGTGATGTGGAGAGTTTGACAGGGTAGACTGGAGCTGTGTCCCTCAAAAGAAATACAAGCCTTCACTTTTTGCCCCTCCCTTTTCCATTTGTGCCCTTAGTGATTCAGTTCCTGACCTGCTGAGCAGAAAGTCCAGCCCTAAAGAGGAAGTCCTCCTGAAGGCCTGGAGAGTTTGGGAGATCTCAGGATGGCCAGTTTTCAGAGAAGCACCTAATTCTTAACCTCCTTCTGCTACTACTGAGGAAACATGAGCAAGCTTAGCCTCTAGTCAGGAAAGCCAAGCTGTCTTTCTAGAGTAACATGGACACATCATGTTGACAGAGTCATGTTCAGAGTTCCAGGGATTGCCAGTGTCGGTGTACATGACACAAAGCTACGCAACAGGAAACATTCCAGTGTGACGGATGCTTGCTGGCCTGAGGCACATTTATCCCAAGATCTACTATGCTCTTCCGCGTAGTTTTTATCTAGAGCTTCAGCAGTCTGCTGGCAGGTAAATCCTGTCCCATAAAAAGAACACAAGAGTGTGCTCAAGCAGCACTTATTCTGTGGTTTCACTTTAAAAGCTTGGTAGAAGCAACGAACCACCACTAACCTACAGTGAGTATTACACCTGAGACAGTGTTCGGAAGCAGGGAAGAAAAACTAGATTAGAGGAAAGGATTAGAACTGGAGACAGAAAATTGGTGGTGCAGTAGCCTGAAACAGCATTATTGTTACTGAGTTTTGGGGTACCAGAGTCTCCTTCCCCAGTTGGTTTCTAGGTTCTTTCCATCCAGAGCAAAGAATTGGTCAACACAACTGCAAACTTTTATTAAAAGTAGGAAAAGAAACAATGAGTTTGGGCCAAATAAAAGTAAGAAAAGAAATACACTCTATAGGTGAGAAATACATGTGAGGGTGGGCCTCCATGCAAGAGACGATGCAGTGGTAAATACTCAATGTGGACTATCCATTTTGTGTCATCCCTTCCTCAGGCTGGCGTCAGATCTTAGCCATCCTATCAAAAACCTGCTCGTTCTGGAGAGAAGTTCACGTGCAGGGCTTTGGGAACTGTTCTGCACCTGTGTCCCGAAGTCTGGTCTTACGTCCTTTCCCAGTCAGTTTTAGCCACTCTCTACCTCCCTGCCTGATTATGAGAAAAGCCCAGCTTCCCAGAAGTCAGTCCTGTTACACACACCCCAGCTTCTCAGGTCCATACCACTGCCAGGCTTAAACTGTGAGGGCCGACTGCCCTGAGCTCAATGATAAGAGAAAGTCCCTTGTAGCTCTGATTTTCTCTTCATTTTCAGCATGCCAATGTCTTCTATCAGTCAAAACTAAACTGTATTGCAAGATAGGAGAACCAGAAAACTTGAATCTAAAATCATGGTCCTAATATCCATCGGGCCCAAGGTTCTCATAAAAATAATTGTATACACACACAAAGGAAATAATTGTATACAGGGAACTACACGGAGCTAAAAGGGGCTCCTGTCTCTCAGCCTCCTGTTCAGAGTATGTTTTTTCTGACTTGAGTCAGGTTCGGCTGCGGGCCCTTGATTTGGAAGGCTGATATCCACCATGATGCCTGATCTTCTACTTCTTTATTTTGTTTTCATCTCTCTTGAGATCCCATAAGAAAAAATAAACTTCTTAGCTTTCTTGCTGCTTAAGAGTTAGACTCATTAAAGAAAGTCATTTTATGCTTTTGATCTAGATTGCATTTTCCATTATTTTCCCTATTAGGAAGGAAGTACATACTTCTCAATTTTTCCTTCCAGGTGGGAGGATGCCCATGAGCATAACTATCTTTGCATAGTTTTACCCTCTCATTCATTCTTGCCCTGTAATCAAGATCTGAATTCCTTGAAAGCAGTCCTCGCATGGGTGCAGCTTATTCGGGAAGTGATTGAAGGGAATCAATATAGAAGAGAAAGAAATGGAAAACAGAAAAGAAGGTAAAGATACTACAACGCTTGTTATTAACTTGACCACTGGAATCTGATCCCTTGGACCTCCTAGGAACCTTATGAAATATATCTCAGAGCTGTCCACCCAGAGGAAAATATAGGGGAAGAATTTACTCATTAGTTTTTCTCTCCTTTGTTCAAGCATAGCTGTTGACTTAGGATGGAGTGACACTTTATTAGTAATGTGAAAGTGATATGCTAACAAGCACATTTTGCAAAGTTTCTACCTCTCAGGTGTCCCAGGAAGCCTTGAATATGATCCCCAACATCAACCTCCACTTTTTGCAAAAGTTTCACCATTTTATGACAGAGTATTTAAAAAATACAAGACTGGTGCAACGAGACATTAGAGCTCCTACTTTCCCATGAATAAATTCTTTTAAAAGAAATCATGGCTTATGCAAACAAAATTTTTTTTAAAACAACAGTCCTCCAGAGCACTTTCCATTTATTCAGGCTAGCCTTGGACAAGATCTAGATATGCAAAAAATCCACAAGTGTGTGAGTTACAGACCCAAGTAAAATATGTAATCAACAATGCCATTGTTTTATTTTCCAGGAGGTAGAGAGACAGCCGGTTAACTAGAATGAGCCTTTCTAAGTCATAGAAAGATGGATGTTTCAAGCCACTCATGGGCCTCATTACTTTAGTCCATACCCTTGGAAAAATCTTTTTCAGTAGGTCGAGAGGTACCCACTATTCAAAACACAAACTAAGAGAAGGTTGGCCTTATAAAAATATCCTGTAAATTCACCAATAGACATAACTAGGAAACAATCTGCAGACGAGGAGGACATAGTCACAATACAGATTTTAAGATGTATTTGTATACAGAATGTACAAAAAACTACAACTTTAAAAGATAAAGATGGAGAAATAGGCAAAATATTTGTACAACGACATCTCTAAAAACTATGTATGAATAACAAACCAGCACATAACAAAGTGCCCAACACCATTAGTCATTAGAGCACTGTGATTTGGAAACACAAAGGCATACCATGTCACACCCATTAGACTAAGTCAACAAGAAAGAATGATTACAACAAATTGACAAGGACATGAAACAGCCAGAACTCTCTTACAGCACCCAATCATTGTGGAAAACTACTAGGTTCTTCGAAGATTGAATATATATTTCCTTATGATCTAGCCATTTCCCCCAAAATATTTTTCCAAAACCAAAAAAAGAAAAGCCTACTATAAGCCCTGTGGAATGGATGCCATCAAGAGGGAAAACCCTGACAAAACTATGTTGCATTCATATGGTGGAATACTATCCACCATTAAAAATGAACAAAATACATAGGATGCACAAAAAATGCAGATGAATCTCAAAAGCATTCCACTGAGTAAAGAAATTGTGTTACAGAAAGGTACAAACTTTTTAGCAAAACTAATGCATGATAACACCATTCTGAAGTAGTTATTCTTTCAGGGCAATTGAGTAATCAAGGGTAAGAGGAAACTCTGGAAGAACAGACATGTTTCCTTCCTTGATAGAGGTCTGGGTTACATGTGTTCAAGCACTAGTCAAAATTGATTGAACTCACTGATTTGAGCAATTCACTACATGTAAATTATACATCAATAGTAGTGTTCATTTTAAAGTTTTTGTTTTGAGCTAATTATGGATTTATTCACATGTATTGTAATAAATAATATGGAGATCTTGTATACTTTTTAGCCAGTTTCTTTAATTCTTTTATCTTATAAAAAATAAAACAAAATCTCATAACAAAAGAATAAAAGAACAACAGTAGCTAATACACTCTGTACTGTTATGTTCAAAGTACTTACTCAGTTTACAAGACATAAAACTATTTTTAAAAATATTCTTAGAAAAAAGAAAGAAACAGATAACGATACACTAGTACAACCACTATGGAAATCAATGTGGAGATTCTTCAAAAAACTAAAAATAGAAATTCCATTTGACCCAACTAGTCCTCTGTAGGTTTCTTACCAAAAGAGTTAAAATCATTATATCACAGGGATATATACATACCTGTGTTTATTCAGCACAACTATTTATAATAGTTTTTTAATCGGTTTTTTCCAGTGGTAATATCTTGCAAAACTATGGTATCGTGCCTGAACTAAAGAACTGACTTAAACAATGACTTAAACAAAATATTTCCATCACCACAGGGATTCTTCATGATACTCTTTCATACATCAATTCCACCCTACCAGTACTCTTAAACCCTGACATCCTCTAACCTGTTCTTCATGTTTATCATTTTGTGATTTTAATCATGTCAAATCAATATTGGATAGCTCTCCTCTCACTGAGACAAAATACCTGATACCTACCAATTAAAAAAGGAGAAATTTATTTTGGCTCATGGTTTCAGTGATTTTAGTCCATGGCCAGCTGGCTCTAGGGCAGAAACATCATGGTAGAAGGGCATGATGGAGCAAAGCTGTTCATTTCTTAGTCTAAAGGAAGCAGAGCACGGGGAAAGAGCCCCAGGGAAGAAGGACCTAGGAACCAGTATAGTACCCAAGATCACACCTTTGTGAACTACCCAGACACATTCAGAAATTTGCCTTACTAAATTAAGCTGCATAAATGTATTTTTTGAATTTTTAATTTTTATTAGTACTTGTTTTTTAGTATGTAATAATTACATTCACTGTTGGGAATTGGTCATGTATGTAACACATCTCAATTCTTTCTTCCTCTCCTCCCCGCCTTAAACAGATTTACTGAGAGAAGGAGAGAAAAGACTCACTTCAAGGCCATTACAAATGAAAAAGGCAAAATCACAGCAGGCACGCTCAAAATCCAGAAGATAGTAGTAATTACCCTGAGAAATTGTATCCCAACAAATTTGCAAATTTTGAAAAAAATGGACAGATTTGTAGATTCATACAAAGTACCAAAGCTAACCCCAAAAGACAGAAATATGCTGAACAACCTAATAACAAGCAATGAAATCTACACAGTAGTAAAGGATCTACCAATTTTTAAAAAGCCCAGGACCTGACAAATTCATGGCTGAATTCTATAAAACCTTTAAGGATGTAATATTGCCAATACTCCTCAAGATCTTCAAAGAAATTGAAAGGGTTGGAAGTCTGTAGGGAAGAAAATGTCCCCATGGGAAAGGGAACAAGGGAGGGGGAAAGGAACAAGAGAGATAAGAAATGGAAGGAAAAAATGGAAACAAAGCTTTTGTAAATAGGGAGGGAGGAGGGGGTGAGGGGAGGAGAAGGGGAAAAAAAGGAAGAAACAAGATATATCATGTACAGGTACAAATCCCCTATGATGAATGTTATCACTATGTACATCTAAAATGTACCATTAAAATAAAATTTTAAAAAATTATATAAATCTAAACGCACACAGACACAAAGAAAGGATTGGAGTTCTCTCAATTTTGTTTATGGAATCAAATATCACCCTGATTCCAAAACCAGATAAAGATCCAACTAGAAAGGAAAACTTTAGGCCAATCTCCTTAATGAACATAGATGCAAAAATCCCCAACAAGATATTAGCAAATAGAATGCAGCACATTATCAAAAAGATCATATATCATAATCAGGCAGGCTTCACTTGAGAAATGCAAGGATGGTTCAACTTATGTAAATTAATAAATGTATTACAGCATTTAAACAGAAGCAAAGTCAAAAACCACATAATCATATCAATAGATGAAGATAAGGCTTTCAAGAAAATCCAACACCCATTCATGATAAAACCCTGAAGAAAACACATCTAGAAGGACCACACCTGAATTTGATAAAAGCTATTTTTGACAAACCAATAACCAACACTATTATATGGGGAGAAATTAAAATCATTCCACTTAGAATCAGGAACAAAGCAAGGATGCCCACTATCACGCCCATTCCACATAGCACCTGAAACATTAGCCAGAGCAATGAGGCAATAGAAAGAAATAAATGGATTTTATACAAGAAAAGAAGAACTCAAACTATCACTAGTTGCAGAGGACATGATACTATACATAGAAGATCCAAATAATTCCATCAAAAACTATTGGAATTAATAGCCAACTTCAGCAATACAGAAGGATACAAAAACCAATGTGCAAAAATCATTAGCATTTGTGTACACCAATAATGAACTCAATGAGAAGGAAATTATGAAAACAGTATTATCCATACTAGTTTTAAGAAAAACGAAATATCTAGGAATGAACCTAAACAAGAAAGTGAAGCACCTCTACAAAGAAAACTATAATACTCTGAAAAAGGAGCTTGAAAAGGAAATGGAAAGATGTTCCCTGCTCCTGGATAAACAGAACCAGTTGTCAAAATGGCCATACTCCCAAAACAGCTATAGAGATTCAATGCAGTCCCAATCAAAATACCAACAGCATACTTTACATGCCAGGAGAAAACAATCGTAAAATTCATAAGGCCCCAGAATATACCCAGAATAGCAAAAGCAATCTTGGGCAATAAAAGTAAAGCATAAGATGTTATGTTATCTGACTTCAAGCTGCACCACAAGAAATAGTGGTAAAAAGAGCATGGCACTGGAGCAAAAACAGATACATGGATCACTGGAACAGAACAGTGCATACAAAATCATTCCCAGACACATTCAGCTATTTGATCTTTGACAAAGGGGCCAAGAGCATACTTTGGAGGAAAGATAGCCTATTCAACAAATGGTGCTGAGAAAACTGGTTAACTGTTTTCAGAAGATTGAAACTTCACCTGTATCTCTCACTGTGTACTAAGTGAAAATCAAAATGTATCAAAACAGAAACATTAAACCTACCAGAAGATAAAATAGGTAAAACACTTGAAACCATAGGTGTAAGAAAGAGTTTTCTAAACAGAACTGCAATTGTCCAAGCAATAATAGCAAGAATCAACACGTGAGATTACACCAAATTGAAAGTTTCTATACTTCAAAGGAACAGATTAGTAGGGTGAACAGACAACCTACAGAATGGGAAAAAATTTACCAACTACTTCTCAGACACAAGATTAATATCTACAATATGTAAAGAACACAAAAGAACTAAACCACCTAAAATGAAAGACTCAGTCCAGAAATGGGCAAGTGAAATGAACAGACACATCACAGAGGAAAAAGTACAAATGGCCAACATGAAAAAAAATGTTTAACATCTCTAGCCATTAGAGACATGCAAATTAAAACAATGCTAATATTCCATTTTACTCCAGAAAGAATGGCAACCACCAAGATATCAAAAAATAATAAATGCTGGTAAGACTGTGATTAGAAAGGAACACTCCAACATTGTTTGTGGGAACGTAAACAAGTACAACTACTATGGAAATTAGCAGGGAGACTTCTCAAAGAAATAAAATTAGAAATTCCATCTGACCGAGCTATCCCCCTTCTAGGTATCATCCCCAAAGAGTTTAAGACATCATACTACAGTGATACATGCATAACAATGTTTTTAGCAGCACAATTCATAATAGCTAAATCCTGAAAGCAGCCTGTAGAACTGTCAACAGATGATTGCATAAAGAAAATGTGGTATCTATATATAATGGAATACTACTTGACTATAAAGAAGGAAAATTTTGAACCATTTATAGGAAAATTGATGTACCTCAAAAATATAATGTTGAGTGAAATAAACCAGACACCCAGGCTTAAATACTGTATTGTACCTTTCATTTGAGTAAGGAAAAGTACAAACAAAAAGATCAATAGAGGATGGATAGAAGGAGACAAGGGGATGGATCACTTGCAAATGGGAAGTGGTCCAAGAGATCAAGGGCAAGCAGTAAGGGGGAGTGGAAGGAGAAATAAGTAGAATAAAGATATGCCATGTGCAGGAACCTTATACCTTAATGAATGTAAACACTATATGCCATAAACACAAGCTAAGATTAATAATAACATCATTAAGAATGAAGAGGGGAACTGGGGAATTAGAAGAGGACGGAAGGGAGAAGGAGGGTAAGAGGATTTTTTTTTTTAAAAAGGAAGCAAATCGTGTTAGGCACATATACTCACTCCCCAAGATGATTGTAAAATACATAAACTGCAAATATGTACTTCAAAAACACAAAATAAAACCCCACTTAGATTCCATCTTACTCCAAAAAGAATGGCCATCATCAAGAAATCAAATAATAGCAAATGCTGGTGAGGCTGTGGGGTAAAAGGATCCCTTTTACTTTGCTGTGGGAATGTGATCTAGTACAACCACTATGGAAATCAGTTGGAGAGTCATCAAAAAAACTAAAACTAGAAATTCCATCTGACCCAGCTGTTACTCTTCTAGGTATCTTCCTGAAATAGTTAAAGACATCATATTATAGCGGTACATGCATACCCATGTTTAAAGAAGCACAATGCATGATAGCTAAACCTTGAAAAGAGTCAAAATCTCCATTGACAAATGAATGGATTACAAAAAGGTGGTGTTTATACATAGTGGAGTACTACTATGCAATAAAGAAGGATAAATTTGAGTCATTTGTAGGAAAATGGATGCACCTTGAGACCATGATGTTAGGTGAAATAAATCAGACACACAAGCTTAAATGTTGCATTGTTTCTCTGATATGAGAAGCCCGAGGTATAAATAATTTAAAGAGCAAAATAAAATACTAGCAAGCACAAGGCCCCGAGTTCAATCCCCAGCACACACACAAAAAAATAAATAAAGTGTTTAGGGTCCCAGACAAGTTCCTAGGCTCTTGTGTGTGACAAACATAGAACTGGACATGGCACATGATGGTGAGGAAATTGCAGCAAAGATCAGTTAGGCAACAGCATGTCAGAGCGAGTGGGATCATGCCAGTGGAAAGGAAAATGGCACGAGAATTAAGGCATAGGATTTACAAATGTTAAATGTTGTGCTGGGGCTGGGCATCTCTAATTTGGTCTTCTAGGGCATGAGTGACAGGGTGCTGAGTCATGTTGGCTCTGTCTACTGCACATGTCCTGCTTTAATGAGGTGTAGACTATATTCATGAATCTTCGGTGAGCTTCAAATGAAGAAAGGTTACTATAGATCATACCAGAAAATCTGGCATGCATGAGTCCTGGTTTGGGATTTTGGAATTTTCCAGGGCAGCCTTAGGGGTCTTTGTTTTTCTTATTCCTACTGCGGGGTAGGGTACTAGGTCTTAGAACAAAGGTCAGAAGGTTGGCCCTAGGGTGTTTCCCAGGTTCAGATTGGGGGAGGAGACTGGTCCAGGAGTCCCAACTGTACTATCAGAAGCAGGCACCTCTGACCTTCTTTCCTACAGACCCCACTAAGCCATTGCCCTGATAGAACCTGGGGTTTAAAATCTTCTGATGCAATGTACAAAGGCTGATCTACTTCTTGAGTTTCTTAATCTCTCAAAATTTTATCCCTCTTCACCCCATCTAGGCACCACCCTCTCTTTCCACGCTCTAGTGAAAACTGCATTCCAGTGTTTGACTTAGTGGGCGAGGAGGCAAAGTTCAACTTCTCAAAGAAAGGCTTACTTGGAGACAGGCATTTCAATTGTTTGTAGCTTGGCACGCTGAACTGAGTAAAGCAGAGAGCAGGAAACAGCATTATGTGTGTCTGTCATTTGAGGCTTGTTTCCATGCTATACAGTCTAAAATGGAGAAAAGTAAAGGAAGGAAGAAGTAGGGAGGCAGACAGGGAGGAAAGGGACAAAAGAAAGAAGGAAGTAAAGGAAGGATGGAATGAGGGAAGAAAGAAGGGAAGGGGAAATAAAAAAAGAAGAAAGGAAGAGGGAGAGGTGGAGGGAAGGAAGAAGGCAGGAAAGGAAGGTTAAAAGAGAAACAAAGGGAGGGAGAGTTTGGATGAGAGAGAAAATCAGTTCCTTTTATGGCTGGTACTTAAATCAGAGAGTACATGGTATAGGGTCATAGAGCAATGTAATTAATCTACTCTCTTTTTAGAGAGATCAATATAAAATTAACATGTACAGCTATAAAATGAAAAGGGTTCAAAACAGAGTACCCCATTTAATAAAGAAGGACACTAAAACTTTCTATAAGATACCAAAGAAAGAAGAGTGGAAAGTGTTAGAGTGGAGGGGTCCAAATGGAAGGTAAAAGACATGTGGGAGTGTGGGCAGTGTGAGAAGGACACACACTGAGGAAGCAGAGTTCTGGAGGCTGAGACCTTGTTCTCCTGTTTGGTCTGATTGAGGTCAGACTGCTAGTCCCATCTCCTGAGCAGTGTCAGGGGAATCCTCCCAGCCTCCCTTTCGTCAGTGGCAAGCAAAAGCAGCTTGGATCAAAGGATTATCTGGAGTCCATCCCTGTCTGGGAGTCACCCTTCACTGAGACCCGAAGCTGAAGGACTCAGTAGACTCCTGAAAAACTCAGGCTGCTATTCATTCTTCCCACTTTGTTAACAGACTTTAATTTTTCTCCCCTTAATGTTATATTGTCTTTGAATTTATGTTTGGTGCTCATTTTGCTTGTAAGGTCCTTTTTGGCGCTAAGAGTCTCAGATGCCGGAGCTAAGAGATCTTTCCTTATTTGCTTCTCACAGCATATTCTACCAGCCTGCAGCCACTAGGAAATGAGGTAACTGTGCTAGCAACCAACCAAGAGCCTACAAAGTGTTGTTGAATCCCGAGAGTCTGACAGTCCCAAGAGCAAATGTCATGAGTGGTCTGTTATCTAACTACTTGCTTCACAGGAAAGAGACAAAGTAGAATTCATTCTTCCAATTACACAGTGTCCTGAATAGAGACAAGGCGACAGCAATTGTAGTTCATGTTTGCCCAATGTATTAAAGAGCAAAAGCTCGCAGAGTAACTGGCCCTCGCTCGTGGAGGCCAAACAGTGGAATGATTGCTAAGGTTCTGGGGATCATTGTGTTTAAACAATAGTCCCGGATCTCCTGGGCAGCTTCAAGGAGAATCAACACAGATATTTTGCACATTGAGACCAAACACATTCAATGTTTTTACTTCTCAAGTTACTTATTCACATTATTTATTGTATTTATTGGCCGATATTGCTGGGATGAGTATCTGAGAAACATGAGAATAGAGTCTGCTCTTTTTATATTTTATAGAAGATGATACTAGCACCAAGTAAGCATGCAAAATATACTTGATCAACCATGTGAACAATTGAGTTACTAATTGTTAGTAACTCAGTTAAGTTACTAATATACAAATGATCAAATTGTGGTTCTGGATAAAGTAGATGTACCAGAACTGGTTTCTCTACCTTGTCTTCTACAAACCAAATTGCCTCCATGCTGGGAGAAATTTCTGGAGGAAGTCTGACCTCTCATCCACAATTAGCTATGTGTTAAATAAATAGATTTCAGCTTATAGGGATGAGGCTGGAAAGGACCCAAAGCTCATTTAAGTCAGACTGCTCATATTACAGAAGGATAAAACGGGAGATTGGGGTTGGCAAAACCAAATATGTAGCTTAAGAGTTGAGGTTGGCCTGGAGCCAGTGAGTACTCAGTTTCCAAGGCCCACTAGATCTCTTTACCTTGATGTATATATCCTTCTTTTATTCTGTGGTTGCATTTTCCCAAAAAACAAGCCCTGTATAAAATTCCCTTTTTTTTTTTTTTTTTGTGCTGGGGATCGAACTCAGGGTCTTGTGCTTGCAAGGCAAGCACTCTAACCACTGAGCTAAATCCCCAGCACCCCCTGTATGAAATTCTGAGAGTCTTCTTTCTTGTTAAAAAAAAAAATTAAAGTACTAAAAATAAAGAATACCTCCTGTGCTGTTTAAAATTTGGTACTTTAAAATGAAGGAGGGATTCCCAGTCCAGACAAGATAGGGTGAACCTTTTCTCCCTGATTCTTCCTTCTAAGTACAAACAGGAGCCTCAGAATTTATAAAAGAGACAGCCACAGTTATACTCTGACAGTTTCTCAAAATGCTAGCTGGTTCATGACCCCAGGTGTGGATGAACAGCACAAGAGCAAAGTAACTCAAACACTCCCACCCAGGAGAAGACAAGTCCCACATCCTACACATCCGGCACTGAAAAGCAGCCCAGGTAGCTCATTCCTCACCAGACTGAATAGAATTCCCTCTCTCAATACCAAGTGAGCCACTGGCCAAGGGACCAATTGGAAGTTCTCCAAATAATTAGCAGAAGACTTGCTCTTCTCCTGAGACTTACCTCTCACTTGGAGAAGTGTTAGGTGGCCAGGTAGTACCAGCAAGGAGGGGTAAAAACATACCACTCAGGTGTATTCACTATTTTTAAGACCTCTATTGAGGGAATGCATTATTTGCAGGTTCAATAGCTATATAAGGAGAATTTTAAAGACAAGACCCAGGAAGTTTTTGGTCTATTGGCTATAGAGTAAGTCTGGACTTACTCTGAACTGGGTTATCCATTTGTTGATTAAGCTATGAGTGGCCTCATGTGCTGAGACACCTCTGACCTCAGCTATGATTGATTTGCCCACAGGTGAGCATTAAGTAGTTTCTACGGCTCTCACACTTGTTCTTCTCTCACTTTATCTTCTCTTTCCTGAACTTTCATCATTGTGCATCTCGGGATTTCTTGTGGTTTTGATCCCATCGTTATGTTCATGATCATGTAATCATTAATATATTTGATCAATAGATACATTTACATAATCATTTTATTAACAATGGCTCTATTATATCAGTGAAAATATTTTTCTCCCCTGTGGAGCCAAAGGAGAGTTGAATCTTTCTGTTTGTTCTCTTCACTGACCCATTATCGTAGGAGATATTTTCCTTGAGTGTTTCGTAGTTTTGGATTGTGCACTCATCTTCAGAGGTGGAAATCTGTGCAGTCCAGGCTGAGAGAATGCCCCTCCCAGAACAGCTTTGTGTTTTCTTTTACCCAGAACTCTCGGGCATCATAATACCACTTTTTAGGAAACTGTCAGTTTCCTAACGTGACAGTTCTCAAAGCAATTCACTAATACAGATTCAAACATCTCGTACTGCTTTTCCATGGTCATAACTTATTATTTATTTTTATTACTTAGTAGCTAGGCCAAGATAATGGTTCTTCCTCTAAATCTCTTTTAAAAGTAGCTGTAGTACTGTCCAAATTCAATGTTTCATCAAGCACCATTGCTTATTAAGATCTCCAGGTTTATGGAAGTTCCCAGTTCCAACAATTTTGTATTTCTGTGTATTACAATAACAGAGTATCACCGTTAATAACAGAGTATCACATGAATCTTCTCCTTTATTTTCTAACTACTTACCTGTGTGAGGCCAGATTTTCTATATATACTTCAATCAAAACAGTATAGTGCTCCAGACTGAATGCACAAAAAGATATATAAATCTAACTAACATTATACCAAGTCCAACATGAAAGAGAGTCCCAAAAATGTAAATCAATGCCTCTTTTACAACTACTTTTTCTAGTAAAACAAATTTTTAATAAAAAAAAATTTATAATTTGCAGGGGTTGTATTATTTTAAAGTTAAAATGTTATTTTATATATTTTAAAATAGCGATATTTAAACCTTTTTGGTTTAAATTTCTAATACATTGAATACATTATAGAAATACACAGAAATAAAAGTTATCTGAGATCCTTAATTCTTCAGAGTGTAAAGGGATCTGGAAACAAGTGTCTGAATATTGTTGCACTGTATGTTTCTGTTGTGTTTAATATATTGATCATTCTCTTTCATTGTTCTCTTATCTTTCTCACTGCAGTACTCCAACTTTCTTCCTACTACCTGGTTTTTTCTATTTCTATCCTTTACCCATCATCATTATTATTATTATTATTATTATTATTATTATTATTATTAATAGTATTATATCATACATCCCTCAAGTATTCACATAATCCTACAACTTCCTCAGTAAATGACACCCAAATTTATACCTGTAATGCATTACTTCACCAGAATCTATAGCTTTAAAACCATCTACCATACCTTAGATGCTTCTTGAAAAATCAAGTTTAAAAATTCCCAAATTCAGCATATAATAAAATAGAATCACCATTAAATCTGGACACAGAAATTAGAAATATGCTAGGTATCTACAGTGCTCTTTATTTTCAACTTAGAGTTTTTGCTTCTTAACTACTTCTGAAATTTCTCTTCTAACCCATGCTTCCATCTATTGCATTAGTTTAAAATCTCTTGGTTTAGATTATTGCAAAACTTCTTAATGGGCTTTCTGCCACTGGTGTTTCAATCCTTGAAAGATCCATAGTCATTAGTCATCATTTGCGAATAAAAATTCATCCATGCCACCCAGCTACATAAAACCTTTTATTAGATCCCGAGTGCCTGCAGGGAAAAAATTCAGACTTTCCATCATGTCACAGGAGACCTTTATTACTGGCTAATTTCCCCTTCTCAATCTTGTCTCCCACCTGAGTGAATCTTCCCAGAGGCTTTTTTTTTTATGACCTAATGAAATTTTTTGTTCCTTTTTAACTGCAATTTGCATCAATTCTGCTATAGTGCACCTCGCTCCCAGATATGATCACTTGTTGAACTTCTATTCACCTTTAACCTCTAAACAAGTGTCCTGTTTTCTTCCCTTAAAGAGCTTTTTGGAATATATCAGTATCAATTCCTGACTTTTCTATCTGTACTACAGCTGTGAAAAAATTTTGCTATCGGAGTAACTGGTAGGAGAGTTCATAACATATTCTTAGTTTTTGGCAACTTACTTCAAATCTATGATTCAAAATTTTAAACATTTTAAGCATATGTCCCACTTTATCATACCAAATTTTAAGGGATGTATACTTAATAGTTGAGATTTAATAAAATCCATAATTTTGATTATTAGTCCAGTTTGGAGCCAACACTCTGCTTCGAGTTAAATTGCCAGGAGTCCTGTCCATCACTTTTGTACGATAAGCACAAATCACAACACAGATAGAAGCCTGTCTTACTTTCCTCATCACTCAGACACAATATCTAACACCTACACCTTTAAGGAGAAGAAGTTTAGTTTGGCACTTGGTTACAGTCAATGGTTGGTGGTCTCCAACACAGAAATGACATGGTACAAAGGGCCTGCCTCAGAGAAAAGTTGTTCGCGACATGGAAGTCATACAGCAGAGAGAAAAAGCAGAGCCATGAAAGGAGATATACCCTTCCGGGTCATGCCTCCAATAACCCGTCTCTTCCAACCGGACCCCACCGCCCCCAGCAGCAAGTCAACTATCTCTTCATTATTCAACCACCTTCCAAAAGCCCCATGTATGAACACAAGAGCACTTTGGGGGACATTCTTGAACCAAACTGTAGCAGAGACAAATAATGTTATTATGGAGCCTGTGTTGACATTGTGGTCTCAAGAACTTCTAGGTATCTATAGATCACACATGGGGATGCCCTGATCATAAACTCAAGCATGAATTTAAGGAAAAAATACACCATCAAACGCCTGAGGAAGAAGCCAGATCATTCGAATGAAGGGGTGGGGATACTGAGCACATATTCTCTCAATATTAGAATAACCAGAGAAGTACGTTGGGAAAGAATGGCTACAAAAGTATTTTGTTGATTGATTGTTTTGAGCATGGGGGAATCTTTTCACTTAGCCTGGAGAATGGTTCTGTTAGAGATGAAGTCCTTTAAGAAAAAAGGAGTTGTAACTCATGAAGTGTGGTTGTTAAAAAACTAGAAGATAGGAATAAGATAACATGGAAAAGATGAAAGAGACAAGATGCCAAGTCTGTATTTTAGAAGATGATGTTAATTCAATGAAGTTCCAAATAAATATTCCTTTTCTTTTCCTCTGATGCACTAGGAAGGAAAAATGCAAGATTAAAACTGATGAACATTGTAGGTTGAGTACAAAATTTAAGGTAAAACAAAGTTTATAGAACCTTTGAGATGGACAGAAGTGGGAATTGACACAAGATAATAAAAAGATTTGCAAGCACTGCTAGGATAACAGTTGAAACTCAGACTTTACTAGGTATAAATTAAGGCTAGAATCCTTTTCACAACCCAGTGAAATAGTGTCCATCCCCTATTGTCAGTGGATGAAGTCATTCTCTCTCCCTAGAGCTTCCCTCAAGAATTCTATTGTGTTTCCCAGTGTGGGTGTAGAAAGAAAACGCTAGCCTTGTGTAAAGAGGAAAAGCTAGAAACATATTCCTGTTCCCAGGAAGTGCTGTGCTGTTGAGTTTCCGTTTTCTCCCTGGCCACACAGTGTTCCTAGATGTGGAATTAGCAATGTTCAAAGCTCCCAGCACCACGAAGGCGAGAGCCTGGCCCGTAGGCTGGAGATGTACAAAACTATCAAGAGAACCTATAACCTTCACGTCCTACTTGCACATTTATGAGGTAACATCTAAAATGTTGCCCATAACCTAAACAGGTGCAAAAAATATAATTTATAACCAATTGTGACTGCTGATATTTTTATAGAAAAGAATAACATGCATCCAATGGAATACAAGCACACAAGACCCACTATACTAAAATATGAAGTATCCTTATCATTCAGATATTTTACATCATTTTTATCTTGAAATTATATGTCCACTGAACTTTCACCAAAATATCTTCTCTGAATTTAATACACTTTTTATTTGAAAGTCTTTTATTGATATCCCTGCTGTACTACTCTGCAATAAAAATAAATTTATAAATTTAGGAAATGAAATGTTCCTATGCCTCATGACTGTATTATTCTAAATGTTTAAAAAGTGTTTGGGGTTAGATTGCCACTATAACTGTTTTTATACGCAACTGAAAAGGCAAAGTAAATGTATTTAAAATGTGCTTAAAAAGAAAAATAAGAAATCAGTAATAGAAAATAGGGAGATAGATTTTTTTAAAATGGGAAGAGGAGCAAGAGACGAAGGGAGGAAGAGAGAAAGGGGAGGAAGAAGAGCGGAAGTAGATCAAAATAGAACTGAGCTGTGTCATACACACTTGCGAACTCCCCGCAAGGAATGTGACTATTATGTACTGCAAGTATGTATTAATAAAAAGTAAAAATAAAAGTGAAATAAAATTCTGATAATAATTATTAAGCATAAAACTTAAATATTATATTGGCCTTCAACTTTTAATGAGGTGAATCAGAACAAATATTTTTCTGTGCTGTTTCATTTATAACAATAATGTATTGGACAATGAACTTCTAAAAATGTGTTGGTCCCACATCGAACATAGAATCTCACATTTTGTTAACAAAAATTTTAAACATTAAACATTCTACTAGGTTAAATATAATAGAAATAAATTATAATAGAAGTATACAATAAGGAATAGTATGATAGTAATTATTTTAATAGAAGTATATATGATAGGGATCACTTTAACAGAATTAAACATATAAGACATAATTTGATTAAAAAATTCATGTGTATTTAATGAAATATGTTCACCAAATCTGAAATAAATTACAACATTTAATGCATGGGTTTTATCAACTATATCTTCAAAATATTGTACTCAGAAAAAATATCCTGATTAAGATAAACAGTTACATAATACACACTGTTTCACCTGACTATCTTTTAATACTACAGGTAAGTATCAAGAATCGCAGAGAAGCATTTGGTCTTGTTTAAATTCATGGAGGAAGAAAATGTATAGAGTGTTCAGCGATCTTATACACATTCTGTTGCTGTGGTCTGCATTCTTGGCTGAAATCAGGAAGGAGACGAAGCTGAAACTTGTACTAGAAAATTGTCATTACTTCTATTACTGCTCTATGAAAGAGAGTCCTCTCAAACTTTCCTACCAATATTTCTACATTGTGTTAGTTTGCTGTAGCATACATCTTGCATTTGGGTACATTTAAAAAAAAAAACTTTAAAGAAATAACACCCTTCCCAAAATGATTTCAGGGCTCATCCCTGTTTTATCTTGTATCAGATATATCATCCTCTTTTTAACACTGAATATTATTGTGTGTGTGTGTGTGTGTGTGTGTGTGTGTTTGCTTTCCTCTACAGAAGCTTCTTAGTTTGATGTAATCTCATTTGTCAATTTTTGCTTTTATCTGCTGTGCTTTGGAGATTATGTACAAAATATCTTTGCCCAAAATAATGTTCTGACATGTTTTCTATATGTTTTCTTTTAGTAGTTTTCAAATTTGGGATCTAATATTTAAGTCCTTCATTTATTTTGAGTTAATACTCAAAACTGTACAGGTCTAGTCTCTTTGTTCTGGAGATAGAAACACAGTTTCCCCAGCATTATTATTGAAAGGTCTTTCTTTTCTCCAATGTGTATACTTGCTGCTTTCATTGAAAATCAATTGGTTATTAATAGTTTGATTTATTTCTCCATTTTCTCTTCTTTTCCACTGGTCTATGTGTG
>PVJO010012735.1:20938-54543 GCA_004026905.1 Hystrix cristata | reverse complement strand
AAAAAAAAAAAAAAAAAAAAAAAAAAAAAGCAATAACATTAAAAATAGGAAATTAAGAATGCTAACACGTCTTAGAAAAGTGATTGTCTAAAATATACCTTCAACCAACAAAGAAAAGGGAACCTGGAAATTATAATGCAAATAAGCTAGTATAAAACCTAAATAATACTGAAATAAGCAATCAAAAGGGACATAAAAAATGATTAGTCTTCTTTTCATTATAAAACAAAGATATGTCACAGAACAAGGATGTAAAACCAACTTTTCTATTTTTAATAGGGAACAAAATTAAAATGTAAAATTAATCATCAGATTTATCATAGATAAGGGTGTGAGGTAAGGAGAGTATATACACATATATGTATATGTGTATGTATGTTTATACATATATTTTAGAGCTATTATTTTTCATAAACTATGTAGTACTAGGATATATGTAATACTACATACCATCACTCATAAGAAAATATAGTATAGCTAGCTGCCTTTCACCTGGCATTTCTAAACATTGGCAATTTGGACTTGGATTGAGTTTTCTTTGTTGTGGGACTACCCTGTGTACTGTAAGATGTTCAACGGCATCCCTGGCTAGATGCTATTAGACACCCTATGATGTAGAACCCACCCAACAGATGACAGCAGCACCAACTCTCTCAGTTTTGACAACCAAAAATTTCTCCAAACATTGCCATGTCTGTCCCCAAGCCCATCCTATGCAGAGGACCAATGCTTTAAATTATAGACTTATTAATATATATTTAAAACACAGTCATGATTTTAAAATGCTTTAAAACTGCACTGACCTTTGGAAATTAGGATATACTAATGAAGCAAATCTAGTACAGCAACTGATTGTACATCAAGGATTTAAAAAAAAAGGTCAACCATAGTCAAATACTAGCTCAATCAGGCTTCCTCTTTCAAATCATGATACATACATACATGCAAGAAGAAAACTGCTCCTCAACTGTGGGTTTCAGTTAGAGACTAATACCCTTGAGCAGTATAGTCTCTTGGGTCCTGTGCTTCCTGACAAGGTTCCTTTCCAGAGCAGATCATCATGTTTACACTGCATATGATGCCTTCTCTGGACACTGAGCTACAGTGCTGGAGTGATTACAACACTGAAAATACATGACTTAAAAGTCACCAGCAGGATAAAACCTCCAAATCTGTCAGCAATGCCTGGATGGTACTTTGAAAGCTCCCAAATTGTCACAGAGGTTAAAAGCACTAATACTTCAAAAACATCAAACCACTTAAATCATAAAATATTTCTTACTACGGATCACAGAAAACACCGAATTCATCCATTTATTATGTAATTAAGTAATGTTTCTTGATCACCAACTATATGCCAGATAGTTTCAGAACCTAAATTTAAAGCAAGTGATGAATATAAGACAAAAATCTCTGCCCCGTGGAACTCAGATTCCAGTGGTAATAAACAATTAACAAATATATAAGCAAATGTACAGTTTGATATGTAGTATGACATGTGATATGCTGCAGAATGATGAAGAGGAGAAAATAATGCAGGATGAAGATACCAGGTGTGTTGCTGGACAGTAGAGAAAGGGTTACTCTCTAAGACAGGGTGACTAGGTTTATTCAAAGCCAAAAATTTGAAACCACCTATTATCTATCAACTGATGAATGAATTAGCTTGTTGTGATATATCCATAATAGGAAGTTATTCAGCCATTAATAGGTTGAATAGGAAGGAAGTACTGATTCATGAGGACCTTTGCTCTGTGAAAGAATAAAGGCACAATAGACCATATACAATACAATTCCATTAATGTAAAATATCCAGAATAAGAAATCTATGGGGACGCATAGGGAGGGGAATAAAAATAAAGCTTTTAAAAGTAAACAAGCACTGGGATATTTATTAGGGTAATAAAAATGTTCCAAAATGGAATGAATGAGGTCAACTGCAAAACTACTAAAAATTACTGAAATCATTCAAAAATGGGCAAATTACACAGTATATAAAATATGCTGCAATAAAGTTGTTTTAAAAAAATGGAGTAGTTGGGGAAGCCCTCACTGAAAATGGGACATCTGACTGAAGATCTGCAAGAGAAGCTGGCAGGCATCTAAGGGAAAGCACATTCGAACCCATGGAGTAACAAATGCAAAGACCTTGCTGTGGGGGTATGCCTAGTATATTCACAGGCAGGTAGGATGCAGTCTTGGATAGCGCAATCACCCAAAGATAAAAGCACTGGACTTGAGGGCAGAGTAATGAAAGCCAGATGGTGAAGGGTCCTGTGGGCCACAATAACCAGGCAATTGCCTTCCATCATAACCTCTACTAACAAGGTGCAGAGGGTCCTAAACACTGCATGAACTCAAAGTGATTAGGAGTATGGGGGTGGGGTACAAAAATTACAAAGAGATAAAACAAAAATATATAGTTGATGACTGAGCACTGAGAAAATACAGAAGAACTATTTGAAGATAAATTATAGAACTAAGAATATCACAAAGTGGCTAGGTTAAATATGTATCAACTCTGTTTTTATATACAGCAAAAAGTAAGTTTTTGAAAAAGAAAAAAAATCTGGAAGTAACCTATGTAAGACATAGGGAAATAAACTTCTTTAAAAGGCATTAACAAAAACTATGTATTATAAAAGACACTCCATTTCAATGGAAAAACTGAAAGATGTCAATTCTCCCATAAGTAAACTACATGATGCAACTTCAAATCCCTTACAAGTTTGTTGTTTCTTTAAACTTCTTGTAAATTGGATAAATTATTTCTAAAATTTACGTGGCATATCAAAAAGCCAGGAAAAGCCACATTTTCAAGAGAAAGAAAAACAAAAGACTATCATGGTGTGGTAACTTCCTCTACCAGATATCAAGGGTTACTCTGATGCTAGAATAATTATGACAGGGTGGCACTAATGAAGTATTTTGGCTTCCAAGTCCATCTGCTTAATAACGATGCTAGGCTGTATCAGGTCAATAAACGCAGCAATAACACTGTACAAAATGGAAAAGAAAATTAAGATATATAACATAAAGTAGTTTATGCGGCTTGACCACTGTAGTTTAGAAAAAGGCAGTGCCAAGTCTGACTACGAATTACTGAGCCTTATAATTGAGATTTTTGCCTAGAGTTCAAGTCAGGTTCTCCACATGTTGTCAATTGAGTATGAGCTAAAGCATTACAGAGCTTTATTTGAATAGATCTTGGGACAGTTAAACTGGATTGTCAACTTGATTGGCTTGGGATTTGCCCAGGGGATTAGTAAAGTACACTTCTGGGTGTGTTTGGGAAGGTCATGGAAGGGTGACCCTACGGTCCATATTCTGGTCCCTCCCCCTTTCTTCTCTGACATTCTTCTCTTGCAGCCATGAACTAGGCAGCTTTTTTCCACCGTCTTTCTACCACGATGTTCCTGATTTCAAGCCAGCCAACCATGGACTGAAACTGTAAGCCAAAGAAATACCTATTCTCCTGAGGGCATAACCCTAATTTTATATACATGGTGCAGAATCATGGGTATACAATACCCTCATTTATTATTTATAATATTTAAGTTGATGAATTATTAATTTTTATTTTATGAGTTTTATTATATTCAACAAGTACTTAACAGAAAAGATAAAAATTGAATTTTTTGTATTTATTGTTTATGGAAAAGTATCAAAATTTTTAACATTGACTTTTTGGTGTACAAAATCTAAAAAACAATAAACTCCTATATGAACTACAATGAAAATACCAACAGAACTCTACAACGAAAACAACAGCACATTCTATAAACACGTACTGCTTACACTGACTGTACACTGAGATATGTTTTGCTTTCCCAGCTTTTTTGTAGGACATACTTGACATCTCGCTGGTCTTGCTATTTTGTCAGAAGGTTCTTATTACATTACACAACATAATGAAGAGGAACATAAAATATCAGTAAAATAAAGTACTAAATTTTTTGGATGTGCTGCACATTTAGGATAAACATTAACTCTCACATCAACTGTGTACTTGCTTACAAAACCTAAAAGAAAATATCAGAAATGAATTGCTATGTGAACCACAATGAAAATACAAACGAAAGTCTACCACAGAAATAATCTTTACTTCAATGTCACCCCCAAGGCAGTCTTTACACATGACAACTTCATGCTCCATGCACACATCTTGCTTACACTGACAGTACGCATGTTTTGTTTTCTTGTCCTTTTTTGTAGGGGAGTTGATAACTTTTTGTTTTTCCTATTGTTGTAATGGGTCTTTATGATGCTGACCTGCTTATTCACCTGTCAGCTCACCAGTGTGCTCCACAATTTTTTTGTGTAGTTGTCTTGTGTGTTTGTTATTTTCTTTGTACACTACTTATCCCACACGTTTAGGATCAAGTAAAACACAACCATTGGCCAATGCTTTGTGTTTCCAGTGATAACATAACTGTTGCATAATTCATAAACATCTATTCCACCTTTGGTTTTGTTGTATAAAGTTACCATCTCAGGCATCAGTTTTGTGGCAGTTTCACTGTCAGTATTTCCATCACGGTGCAATGTTGACACGTTGACATCAGCGGTACCAGTTTGTTTTTCTTTGCCATATATAAGGACAATCTTGTATCTTTCTGAAATCCAAAGATCATACTATACAATTTTCTGTTTTGAAATTGCAAATATTCCATTTTGATTTTCAGCTTTGTTCCTGCATACAGTTCCAGTCAACTTGTGCTCTGTTAGCAAGTGTAACATCAACTGGAAACTGGTAAACTGACTGGCGAATGTCACATTCCACTTAGTGTGGGAGATAGGAGCAACAAATCTTTTCACAACACCATTTGTTTTGTTATTGTATGAATAAGGGCCTGGTTGCTGAGTTCCAGGATAAACTTCTAAACCGAAAGCATAATGTCTTCACATCTACCAAGGCACATGTTTTTCTGCCGTATTTTAAAGGGTTTTTTGGCACATACAGCCTAAGCTACAGTGACCACAAAATGCTGCTAAGTGTTCAGTAACAGTCATCTATTCAAATGGCATATGAATTTCTTGACAATGACTAATAAATCATTCAAACAATGAGCAGATAGCAGCCAAATTATCAGTTCTTTTTGTTGCTTGGTGGGTGCTTCAGTCATCAGACCTCAGGCAATTTTGAAGGAATCCAAATCTCCTCAGTGTCACTGTTATTCTACAAACCTGAAGCCCATACCCATGTCTTTTACATTCCTGTAATTTTAGCAAGATAAAACCATGCTAAAAGAACAGCAAATCTATGAATGCTTTCAGTTCAGCTTGTGAGGTGTCATAATAAACACATTTTTTTAATACAGCTACTGGTGCATAAAGAATGTTTTACTTGTATTCCATCATTTGTGCATTTCACAACATCTTGGGGCATTTTGTCTGTTACAATTTCTAACACTGAATGGCAATGTTGGCATTCCGTCTAACAGGTTTCACCCCTGCTAAGATCCTCATTACATCTTCGGACATAGCTCTAACATTGCATTATTCTATTTGGTTGTGTGACCATTTTGTAACATTTCAACTAGTTAAATACGTACTAATACTGCTGTTTTCTGTCATCTGAACCAGGAAGTCATTCCCTGGGTCTGCCTGTGTCAGTCGATTCTTGCTCCATTTCACTGTCACAGGAAATTTGGCTTACATGGCCAATGTCAAATCATAAATGTACACACATTGCTGCTTTGGAGCTCCTGTACACAGCTTGCCTTCATCTGGCAAGTGGATGAATGCACAGATGGGTGCCTGCTTTCCCCACGCCTAGCTACTGTGAGCCACACCCTCATTTCATTATGGTGTAGTAATGTATACCTAACAGATGAATAGCATGGGTATATTTTACCCACTATAATGCTCAGGTACCTGTTACATGGAGTGCAATGTGGGAATAAATCCTGTTTTTGTCACTTTTGCACAGGTGCGCACAGCTTGCCATTTGTCTTACAAAGTGGGTAAACACAAAGACTGCTTCCTGTATTCCCCAGGCGCAGCTATGGAGACCCTCAGTCAGCTACTACAATGCTAAACTACAAATTTACAGTAGAAAAGTATGTGATGGGTTTTTTTATTCTGTGGGTTATGCCTCGAGAGTGTTATGACTGTCAGGTATTGTGTCCTAGGGACAAAAAGCCAACTAATACATATTTTCACTGAGAATCAAATCAGGGAGAAACAAATCAACAAGAAAACAAGAACATTAGCACAATTACCCAATTCTTTTTTTTTTTTTTTTTTTGGTGCTGGGAACCCATTTCATTTTTGCATCATTCCCTTTTGTAACCTGCCACTACCACTACATACCTACCAACTTAATAAATCCACTATCCACCACTGTAAACAACCTCAGCTTAATAAATCTGCTATCCACCATTGTAAACAGCCTTATAAACAGCTGCTAAGGTCAAAACCTGGAAGTCTTCCTTAATCCTTTTCCACAATGCACATTTGATCAGTTAAGTAATGAAAATTTTACCTTCCAATTTTAAGTATGTGTTACCATGTATACCAAGAAAGTGCTAGTGAAAGCCACAAGAATTTATTCCTAATTGAAACCCTATTACAAGAAGCCTTTGATTATTATTGCCTCCTACAATCATTCATTCATTCATTCAACAATTTAATGATACAAACAGCCTACTGAAGCATGTGTGCTGTAGGCTCGCCACCACTTCTCTAAACTCTTTCGGGCATTGGAATATAATAGCAAAATAAAAGTATTATTGCCTTTACACAGCTTCCCTTCTCAACCAAGCAACAGGCCATTTTCCTAAAACAGATTGTCATTCTCGGTTAAAAATCTTCCAGTGATTCTAATTATGCAGATTGTCCTAGACAATCTGAAACTCACAACCACTACCCAGTACCCCTCTCCATTTCACCCTTATTTCCTGTACTCTACTTACTCCTCTTCTTATGGCCCACTGGACTCAGGGGCCTTTTATACTTGCTGTTCTCTTCTGCTTACATACACTTTCCCCAGTTCTCTACTTCATATAATCCAAGTCTTAGTTCAATTGACACTGCCTCAGAGTACCCTTCCCTGACTACCGTAGATAAAACAGGAAACACCCCCCCCAGGCATTCTTTCCAAATTACCCTATTTTTCCTCTTTCAAAGCCCTTATCGGCATCTAAAATGATTTTTTTGCTTATACATCTATTTTGACCAGACAGGAAATAAGTACTATGAATGCAAGGATGGTTTTCTTCATTACTGATCCCCATCTCCACTTCTACACAAAGTAAATGTTCAATGAGTATTTGATAATATTCTTACCTCATTTTTTTTTTTCATTTCTTCCCCATTATCCTCTTCTATTCAATCTACTCTTCTTCCATCATATTTTACTGCTTGTCTGTCATAGACCTCAACAGGGAGCACGAAGCCTAAGAAATCAACCTGAAGCTCATAGGATATTTTTATAATTACTTCCCTTTACCACCAACAAACACCAGCAGTCACTTTTAATACATCCCTAAAAATCTTTTAAAAATATATTTTATTTTATGCGCTTTAAAAAATTTTTATTAGTACACGTTTGCAGTATATAGTGATTACATGCATTGTGGAAAGTTGGTACATGTACATAACACATCTTAATTCTTTTTTCATCCCTTTTCCTCCCCCTTCCTCTATCTCTTGGTCCCCTTCCCTTCTGCAAAAGATGTATCTTCTGTTTCCTATTATCTATCTTTTGGGGCTGGGGATTTAGCTCAGTGGTTGGAGTGCTTGCCTTGCAAGCACAAGGCCATGAGTTTGATCTCTGGCACCAGAAAAAAAAAATTTACTATAAATACTTTCATTAGAAACCTATTATCTATCTTTTATGTGAGAAACCTGAAGAGCAACATCCCTAAAAATCTTTTCATGCTCTTCTGTAGGTATCTTCTCTACAACCACAACCTCAATTCAAAACATCATCCTTCACCTGAAAGTCTTCTAATCAGTCTTTCTGTGTCTACTTTCCCAATACAGTAGTACCTCAGTTCATGAACTTAATTCTTTCTACAATTCTGGTTGCAAACCAAATTGGATGGAACCGAATTAAATTAAATCGTTAGGTGCAATGTTGACCTTATGGGGAAATCTGATTCCATTCTCGCTCAATTCTCTTGGAAAGAATTAAGAATTGTGGAAATAATTAAATTTGTGAACCAATGTATTACTGTATCTGTATCTGCTTTGAGTCTTTCTATTCACTCAAAACACTAGTTTAGACTTTTGCTGGGAATGGTGGTACACACCTATAATCTCAGCTACTTTGTTTTGTTTTGTGTGTGTGTGTGTGTGTGTGTGTGTGTGTGTGTGCGTGCCAGGGATAGAACTCAGGGCCCTGTGCTTGCTAGGCAGGCACTCTAACCACTGAGCTAAATCCCCAGCCCCAATCTCAGCTACTTTGGAGGCTAAGGCAGGGGGACAGAAAGTTCAAGGCCAGCCTGAGCAATTTCGGTAGAACCATGTCTTAAAAATAAGACAGGCTACAGTATAGTTTAGCAGCACAGTACTTGCCTGTCACATGCAAGGCTGCGAATCTAATTCCCAGTACCAGGGGGAAAAAAGTTTGCTTCTGCTCTACCTCCTATACTGCTCATATCCAGAATTAAGATAGACCTGAGATGATTCTCAGACCATGATGTGAATCTTGGTGAACCTAAAATTACTGTCTAGCTGTGCAATCTTGGCAAAAAATTTAGCCTCTCTGGGTTGCAATTTGTATTATTTGCAAAATTATTATTACATTATTTAACCTTCTATATGGTTCTGCAGATAAATTCAGGATCTGCTACTTGTTAAGGCTAAATAAATTTCAGCTACTAAAATAAGCCAACCATTAATTTCCTACTGTTTGTTTTGTCTCTCACATAGTCTATCCTAAACAGTACTCTCATTGTTCTCATCTACTTCCAAATGCCCAAAGCCCAAAGTAGGGCATACTGCAGGCCTTGATAATTTGAAGTCTTCTTTTAGTACTTTAGTGTTAAACTTCAGAGGTCAGATCCACATTCTTTAGAGTTTAGAATATAATGTAGCCCAGACCTACCTTTCTAATCTCTTCCACAGTAATTCTCCCAAATGTATCATATCCAAGCTCATCAGATTCCTTGAATCTGCTGAGCTACCAACTCTTTCAGGCCTGCTCCTTTGAACTATCTTTCTCTGCCTGCTGTACTTTTGTCTGTACCAATTACAGTGGTGCCTCGATTTACAAACTTAATCTATGTTACAGTGGTGCCTCGATTTACAAACTTAATTTATGTTATGATTTTGGGAAAGATAGCTATGTTTGTGTTTGTGTGGGGAAGATGGTCAGATGATATTCATGGATGTGTTTGTCAGCAGATGTAGAGTTTGTGAACAGAAGTAAAATTCTGCCAAATACTTTTGAGAACTGAAATATTTGCAAACAGAAGCATTCATGAACCAAGGCATTATTATACCAGTTATCCTAACTTTAAGAGGAAGATGTGGTTCAAAGAAGTTAAATAACTAGCCAAATTCACCTTGGCTGGTGGCTAGGTAGGCTGGCAAAAGCAAATGTTCTCTGTGCTAAATAAAATAGTGTTTCTCAGATTTTTCCAGTGAGAACATCTGTTGAAAGAGACCAGTGTAACTATGCTATAGGTCAAGAAAGGCAAATATCCAACCTTCTGCAACCAGCTTGGAGTACTATGCTTCATCTTCAAATAAGTCACTGTCTAAATTTCAAACAAGTCAGGTTGAAAGTAGGAGACTCTCAAATAGAATTGCCTACAAGGTATATTAAATAAAAACTGTAATTAGAGACCATGTCAGAGGAATAGCTGCAGTTACTATTACTTGTACACAATGAAATCAAGCACTGCCCAAGGGTTTAGGAAGAGGAATATGGCTACACTGAGGACTCTGCCAAGATCTTACATTATTTAACCTCATATATGGAGGTTTTCTCACCTTCAGAGAAAAGGTGAGGACAAAAAGTTTTAGGCCTAACTTGAACTGTGCTGGTACAACACACACTTTGTAGAGCATGGTTTGTCAACCTAGGTACTGACTGACAAACTGGGACACACAATCCTTTCTCGTGGTGGGAGTCTTGGACAAGTCATTTACCCTCTACATATTTAATACCAGTAGTACTCCATCCCTAGTTGTGAAAAATAAAAATGTCTCCTGGCATTCACAAATGTCCCTTTAGAGGCAAAATGATCCCCAGTTGAGTGCCTAGAATGATACAGGTTTTTTTTTTTTTTTTTTTTTTTAACTGAGGAGGGAACATTATATATATATCAGACCTCAGACCCCAGACAAAAAAGTAGTTGGAGAAAGTGAGCCTCTCTACATTTGCACGGGGTACTAGGACCAAAAAAGGAGAGTACTTGTGGCTTCTCCATGGTTATTTTCCATTGGGAATAAAGTAAAAGGGTTATAACTTAAGTTTCTTACCAAAAAATTTTGGGTGAGGCTTTTCAAAAACAACCACATAATTTAATGTTTAGGAGAGATCAGAAGGACAAGAAAAAAATCTAGGGCGGAATCTCTATTTTTTACATGACAGAACATCTGACCTCTGGTCTAATAAAACAGGTCTAAAAGGAGATAACTATACATGTCACCACCCCTGCTATGACACTGTATAAGTGAACACAACCTCTTATAGTCCACCAATCAACACCCCACCTGAAAACTAAACTAAAAATCTGTAGGTGATCATTCAGTCACAAGAAAATAAAAAGTTATTTTCTATTAAGGCATACCACATAATATATGCAAATCCATAAACTTAGCTTTTGTGTTTAATAAAATGCCCCTTGCTATTCTTGGCAGCTAATTCCCTTTTTTGTTACTAAGTGAAAATGCAGGTATGTTTTCCATATTTAAGAGACTTTTGACTTTACATTAAAATTTTCTTTCAACTCTCCTTCATTATTGCTCTTAAGCTTCTTTAAGCTTATATAGTTGTACATTTTTTTCCCAAGAAAGTCATATTGTAAATTTTAAGAGCCTCTTAAAGGTAGCTAAAATGAAGAGTTTGATAATTCCTATAAGCTGTGATGTGTCATGAGACTCAGACTTCCATCTGTAAAGTGGGCATAAACAAAATTTATTTCTTAAAAGTTGCTGTGAGGATCAAATGAAGTCCTATGTGGCTAGTACCTGGGCACCTAGAAGACAATCAATAAATCATTACTGTTATAAACACTGTATAAATACTGTTTAATTACCACACATCTTCTCTGAAACTGTTTTTTCTATAAGCCCTCAGGAAAGCACATGTGTTTTGAAGAAGATAGACAGTTCACACGCACATCTTACATCTAGGTGCAAGCAAAGGTATTATGTGTGATGATAAAGTAGATCAAAAGTGAAAATATTCAGTGTTTTCAGTAGACATTTAAAAAAAAAATTCTTCTAAGGTCAACTACATCTAGTATCAAAGAGCTCCTGACATTAATCCAGTGTTCCATGGGGAAAAAAGTAAAGAAAAAGAAAGGATGGAGAGAAGGAAGGAAAAAGGGAGGAAGAGGAGGAGGGAGAAAGCACGGGGAGAGGGAAGAAAGGGAAGGAGAATGGAGGGAAAGGAAAGGAAGAGAGACTAGAAGACTTGAAGAGAAGTTACGTAAGTAATTTTACAATGACAACACTCACCTAACTCTTCTAAATACAACAGTAAAAGGTCAGAAATCTCCCAAAGAAACCTGGGTTTAACTGACACTGTACATCTAATTAATAAAGTTCCACTGGAAAAACTTTCTCTAGTAGCCAAAACCAACAGTTAGATGAGAAAGATTAGTAAGACATTGCTCCACTATGCTGAGCTCTCCCTCCAGAACTAAATTCAAAAGAGCTTTACGGTATATTCAAATTCAACACGTTTCCCTGAAGAATGAATTCCAAAAGTATTTATAACCCAAAATGTCTGGATTTCCTTGAGAAAATGTCAGCTCCTCCAGAAATCTACCTAAGGAAAAGATAAAGGTTATTTAATTCTTATTCTCTGGCGTAAATACGGACCTTCAGTAAGTGCCACGTAGGATGTACCGCTAAAACGAAGTCGCTGGCAAACATTTTCAAATGTTTCCTTGAAGGGCCCCAAACTATATGCCACTAAGGTCTTAACTACAGCTGAACAAATTAAAAGCATAGCCCTGTTCCTCAATATCCTACATATTAACAGCTCCTGCAACAGACTTCTTCCAGTCCTTGGCTTTTTAGTCGGTCTGTCAGAAAACGTGTACTCTACAATCATGACCCCTTCAGCATTGAAATTAAGGAAGAACAGAGGCCTGAGAGATTCTATTTTTTTTTTTTTTCATTTTCCAGAAAAACTTGGAGCAGCCCTGCCATTCTCTTTCTCAGCATTTTGTTATCAAAGTCAACCCAGAACGCAGATCTTCGGATTCCAGGTACATTTCACACACTCACAACAGGGAAGTGGCCAGAAGGGCAGGGGCCCCGGGTCAGACTACCTGCAACCTCATTCAGCCCTTCCCAGAACTGTCTGCATGCCCCTGCGTACCTTAACTCAGGCGTCTCAATTTTACCATCTGTAAAATGGAAGCCGGGGCTCCTCGATCTGGAGCTGCAGGAGGCCCGGCGCGGAGACATGCTCCCCGGCTCCCCCTGTCGCGGCACCCACCTGCACGCTGGGGAAGGCAGTCTTGAGCAGGTAGAACATCTTCCGGTTGGACAGCACGTCGCCGCTCGTCATCTTGTCGTCCGCGCCTTCCCGCGTCTTCCCCTTGGACTTCTCGTGGAGGACGTTGCTCTCGCGGACGCGCCTCACCTCGTCGCCGCCGCGGACGGCCGCCAGCACCGACACGGCCAGCATCTCGCGCAGGTCCACGGTGCCCCCGTCGGCCGCGGCCACGGGCCCCGCCGCGCCGCCGCCCGGCTCGCCGCCCAGGCCGAAGAGGCTGAAGCGGCCGGCCAGGAAGCCCGAGTAGAGGTGGTAGAGCACGCCGAGCCCCAGCAGGCAGAACACGGCCACCCCCAGGGGGGACAGGCGGATGCCCATGGGGGCCATGGCGCGGGAGGCCAGGCGCTGGGGGCGGCGGCCTCAGAGGCCTCCGCGCACCCGCCGCCGCCGCCGCCGCCGCGCTCCGGGCCGGGCGCCGCGCGGGCTACACCGACGCCCTCTGCCCGGCGCCCGTGCGCCCCATCCCTGCCCCGCTCCCAGGAGAGGCCGAGCGAGCCGCTAGACCCACCGTCACCGCCCCGCTCCCGGACTCTACAGGCAGCACGCCCCGGCTCCCCCGCCGGCCGGCCGGGCCGACTTCCACGTTAGCCGACGGCCGTGAGGTGAAAGGGGAGCGTGGGTACGTATCCGGGTTACGCTGGGGGACGGGGAGGCGCATGCTCCGCCCCTGGGCGGGGCGCGCGGCTTGTGGGCGGGGCCGCCGGCTCGGTGCCTTCCGGCTAGCGACTGGTGGTTTGGATTTTTCCAAACCTTCCGGGAGGCGGCGACCTGTTTTCCACGCTGAAAAGGGTACTGAGTACCGTGTGAATGTTTCAGTGAACTCTCCCTTTGTACCTCTACGTGTGGCCGAAATAAAGCCACAGTGACAGTGTGGCCTTCCCCACTCTGAGATGATCAGCACAGGAAAAGACAAGAAGCCAGTTCAAAACAGCTGTGACTTTACCCCGAGGCGTGTGTAGGCAGAGCCTGTAGCTGTAAATCGCCTCTCCGTGCTTTTCCGGATCAGGCGGGGGTTGGGCAGGAGCAGAGGCATTTTGCTTGGCTTTTTATTCTGCTGGCTTCTGTCGCTGTCTAAACGCTTCTGTGCAGGTTTACTCTTTGCTCCTCCTGGTAGACAGCACCCTCTACGAAGTTAAAAAACATGCCTTGATCCTGGGCTTTAATAATACACTAAAGGAAAACACCATGTTTCTCTCACTTCCAAGGATTATTTAGCCCCACCCTCCTCTCAGAAGTTGAGGAGGAAGGAACTGCTTGACAAAGTCCACTTGATTTAAAGATCTTTCAGAGGTGGTCAGTAGGTCTACAATACATAATCTTCGAGTCAATAAACGTCCTCTAAATGTAAATACGGACGTATTTAACAGAGAAATAAGTACCTTCTTTCATGTCACTAATCTTAGCAATATAGTACCTAGTAAGTTTTAATGTGCTATTCATAAATTTATTTTCAATAGTAAAAGCCCAAATTAAGATGTACAAAATCATTCTTAAATGTTAGAATGTTCATATAAAAGCACCAAAATGCAGCCCATTTACGGTTCTTGGTTAAAAGGCATTGGTTTTAAGATCAACCACTTTAAAACTGCAAGTACATGGAACTTCTGAACATCCACTGCTCAGAGAATTCTAAGCCTGCCACTTAGGGCTCCCTTAGAAGTCAGAGTATCTCTATAGTTTCCCTGCGGTTATACAAGTACACTAAACAATGACTATTGATTGTTTGATTTTACATGCTAGTTGTCTGTAACTAGCTTAAAAATAAGCACAGCACAAAATCGAGTACAAATATGAATCCATGCATATTTTCCCTGAAGTGTTGACAGCAACATTTCAGCAGTTGACACTGTTCTTCTGCTGAGAGCAATGTTACAGTTAAGCAAAACTGCTTTCAAAAGTACAATAAACTAAAAGTGAAGGTTGCAAAGTAATGATGGACGCTTATCCCAGAGGTAACATAAAGATCATGGTTAAGACATAAAGGCTTAATTCACCAGAACCACTTCAGACTGCATTGTGAGATCAACAAGAAGATTTGAGTTGGGTAGTCATAAAAATATTAAAAGGTTCATTGGGAAGCCTTGTCAAACTGGATAGTGTTTTCCATGGATATTGGAAAAGAATATAGGACTACATGCATTGTGGCATTATACATAACATTAGTGAGACTGGAAAGGGAGATAAACTCTGGAGAATTTCACCTTCAGCTAAAGGGCCTAAGATATTGAAGAAGAAAATGCCAAACCATAAAAAGAAAGTGAGTTTAAAGATCATAGCTTTGGCCAAAGGTAGTCCTGTAGTCCCAGCACAATGGAGTCTAACTTAGTGATTTAAGGAGACTCTGTAAAAATAATAATAATAGTAAGAAGAAAAGGGCTGGTGATATACAGTTCAGTGCAAAGGTCCTGGGTTCAAACCTTAGTATTGAAAAAATAATCGCACCTGTAAGAGGTCTCTTGGTACTCTGATGACAGAGATAATTGATATTAGGTAATAGATATGGACACCACAACATTTAATTATTAAGAGAAACTATGACAGGAAGAAAACAATTAATTACATATGGAATTTTTTAAAAACACTTCCGTAGTGCTAGGGGTCAAAGCTAGGACTTTTCAAGATGCAAATACTAGGCATATGTACCACCATCCCAATCCCACATATGTTTCAAAATATTCATAGGAATTTGAACAAAATTTAGTCTTAGTAACAAATTGCCAGACATTGCAAAAACTGCATACATACTAATTAAAAGTATATGAAAGTAAATTTAAAATAATAGGTTTGTGAATTGGAGGCAAACTGGTCTTCCAACAATAAGCTTTTCCCTAGGTATTTAGGGAAGTGACTATCACCCAATATTTCTTTTATATGAATAGTGATAACAACAAGAATTGGCATTCAGTAGAAACTTCCCTAACTGTATTACTTTCTCATCACTGGGACAAAATGCTCAACACTTGACCAGGCCCCCACCTCCAAATACATGAGACTTTTGGGTGACATTTTAGTTCTAAACCATAAAACCTAACCAACTTCCATGTACCTGGTTTGCCAGATGCTTCTCTCCCCTGACACCTTTATAAAGCCCACTCACTAACCCTGACCCACAGCGTTCTTGGTCTCATATCTAGTAAGTAGAGGTATTCTTGAGGCACCCCTACTACATGAATTTTATTTGCCCCTTAATAGTCAGTTTTATTTATTTCTAACCCTCCTTTTGCCATTGTGGTTATGACTATAAATACATATTAAATAAAATATTATTTAAAACAATAAAATATGATTGTAGATATAAAACAGAAAGCTTGGCATAACTAGACAAGGTGTTGGAGCAAAAATGTAGTTGGTTGATTGGGAGAAATAAAAAAATCAAGAAAATTCAAACAAATGATGAAATTAGACTGTCTGATGAGACTATTCAAGCTTTCAACCCACTTTAAGGAAACCAGAACTGCTCATATTAGAAGTTGCATCATACGTCTGATTGACGCAAGCATGATACCTTGAAGCTGCCGCTATTGACTGCACTTAAGAGACCTTGCTTTGTGTGAAAAGATGAATAAATGAATATATTTTTATATCCTTTAAGTTCAAATGTTTAAGATGTCTCTTTTTCTTACTGTCATTCCCCACTTTGGAGATTTCTCAATTAACTGACCCACCCCATTACATCAGGATCTCTCCTGAAAGTCTGGATATTGCTACTATTTCTACAAATACCACCTTTCCTTGTGCTCTCAACTATGCGTGAAATAAATAATACCAATTTATAAAACAGCATTTGCATCTTAAATGATGAGCACATTTTGGTTTGTCTGAATGGAAAAACTTTATTCTTAATTCATCCATCAGTTAATTTTCTTTTTTTTTTTCTTTTAAACAATGGATTAGGGTTGGGAATTTAGCTCAGTGACAGAGCACTTGCATAGCAAGTGCAAGGCCCTGAGTTTGATCCTCAGCACCAAAAAAAAAAAAAAAAAAAAAAAAATGCATTGAAGGATAATACTATAATTAAGAAAAGGCTAGTTGAACCCCTGTTAAAAGTGGTTCTATTATCTGTCTAAAAAATCAAATTTTCATATTTAAAATATAAAATTTCCAAGAATGGTATTACTTGTATATTCTTCCTTTAAATGATTTTTATCCTATAGAAACAATAATTGTTTTTTAGTAGACACAGTACTATGGTGTTGGATTCTGTCATTAAATTTTATCCTGGACAGGCAGTACAAATCTGGAACAGTAGCTCTCATGTATTAAGACTGTAGAAAATCTGTTTCTGAAACATGATCTACACCTATTGTTAATACTGCTAGCCGTCAATATTTGTAAATGAACAACTAAAGAAACAACTTTTCCATTTACATAAATGAATTTTATTAGCATTATAGCATTCTGCTATGGCCTTGATCTTAGCAGAAGTATTAGTAAATTCTTATTAAATAGAGGCAGTGTTGTAGATATATATAATAAAAAAACTGGGTATCATTTTAATCCTTTGTCTTAGTTACTTTTCTCATTGCTGAGACAAAATACCCGATACCCAGAGTTAAAGGGGGAAAGATGCATTTATCCCTCAGTTTGTAGAGGTTTCAGTCCATAATTGGCTGGCTCCAAGGTGGGTGGCATGGCAGAGGAGAAACCACTCATGGCACACACTCTAGATTCAACCACCCCTGAAAAAGCCCTACCTATGACCGCATGAGGCTTTGAGGCAACATCTAAACACAAAGCATAACACCCTTTAAAACTGTATTCATTCGAATGCACATGCATGACATACCTTTAGATCCTCTGACCTAACTCAGATCCTTTGCACAGATTGAGAATATTTTAATTACTTTTCTCTCATTGCTGGGACAAAATACCTCACACCCTAGGGCAGGGGGAAAGGGTTATTTAGCTCACAGTTCATAGAGGTTTCCATCCATGATCAGCTGGATCCAAGGCAGGGTGTCATGGCAGGCAGGCAGAAGGCAGCAAGGTAAGCAAAAGGGCCTAAACAGCTTCTTTCTGTTGATTATATCTTATCCAGGCTGCTATGATTAGGGTGGTGCCAAACCTATCAGTGGATGGATTTAGTAATCACATCCCCTTAATTCCAGCATCACACACCTAGATTCAGCCACCTCTGAAAAAGCCCCATCTATGACCTCGTGAGGCTTTGAGGGGACATTTAGGCACAAACCACAACAGAGAACTTAGTAAATATTTATGAAACTGTACCATAAAAACTAGTTTTAATGACACTTTCTCTTTTGTATAAAGTGCACATATATTTACTTTCGAGCTATTAATACATCAAATACATTCTGGTATGGTGGCGCATACTTGTAATCCCAGTCCTGTAGAGGCTGATGCAGGAAGATCACAAGTTTAAGGATAGTGCAGGCTAAGAGTGGGACCTTGTCTGAAAAAATAAACCGAGGGGAGTATCAAATATGTATTCTTAATTGAACTCAATGCCTGGAAAAGCAACAATTCTGTCAGTGATTTTCCACATTACTCTACATTCTAGGTCATCTGAGTTTATATCATACATTTTACCCATCATCTACCTGAAAGTTCAGGTAAAATTATTATCATTTTAAAACTTTATTTAGGTTAAGGATCTATGATGTAGTACCTAAAATGTTCTTATTCTCAAAAAAAGCATTTGAATGTGTTTATTAGTCATGATTAAAATATGTTCTCTATGGTCATGATTTATATTATAAAAGACCCCCAGCATAATGTGTATTGCTATTTGGATAGACTACACGTCCTGTTACACAAAATATAAGACCTCAGTTTAGTCATGAAACCATAGCCATGTGTCCTAAATTTGTTGGCAATGAAAAAAGATTAAAAAATAAGTTCTATCTGTAGAAATAGCAAATGTAAGCTTCACAAGACAATACTTACCTTTGCTACAAGAAATATTCCTGTATGTTTTGAAGCCATCTAAATTGGTCTCATTATTGGGTCACTGTGGGGAGACAGTTCCCTGTGAGCTTCTTGTGTTACTATATGTCATAACAGAGAGGGATGACTATCCAAGGATGGTATCTTTTCAAGGATACTTGCACAGCACACAGCTTTAGAAGACAGAGATGGTATCTCTTCCAGAGCAAATGATGAGTTTTTTGAATTATTATTTTAATTTGGATAATGGCTTCTTCAGGGGCAAAGGTTAGACAAATTTATTCAGTGTCCCTAAGCTTAAAGGTCCTGTCATGGAATACATGCCAGTGTGTGTAGAGAAGTTGAGACCTCTTGGGGGAAGAGGTGGCTGGTAGAGTAAATATAAACACCTACAGTCTGAATGCTGTAGTTTTCCTGTCTCTGATCCCAGGGTCTCATGCCTTCTGCCAGTGCCAATGAAGCCAGCAGGCTCCCTTCTTGGCTACAAGTAGCATAAAATCTCAGAATCTTTACAGCGATAAACCCCACATTTTGGCAAACACTTCTATAGTCTTTGTGGAAGGTCTTTGTCTTTTCCCATTGAGATTTCACTCTGCACTCAAATAAAAGAAAAAGAGCTTTAAAATTAAAGGATAATCATATGAATGGAGATTATATTTTAAAACAAAATTCAGGATTTTGAAAAGTTAACTTAGAATTTCATAACTTTATAATTCTTTTTCTGAGTTTTTGAGAAAAGGTCTGTCTATTTAGTTCAGGCTGGCCTTGAAATCACTATGCAGTCCAGGCTGGCCTCCAACTTGCAACAATCCTCCTGCCTTAGCATCACAAGTGCTGGGATTACAGGCATTTGTCACCACGCCCAACAACTATAATTTTCTAAAAGATTGAAACAGAATAAGAAAATTTTCCATTCATCATGTTATTGCTTATACTTAATGTTGGCTTGGCCACAGTTTGACCTGAAGGGATCAATAAGAAAGTCAGTCCTTCTAATAGCTTTTATGCATTTGAAGAAAATTCTAATCAAAATTCAATAAATAAAGCACAATTTAAATCAATTAGGTTATAAAGCCAACTTTCCCAATTGGTTTTTTTGCCTTTGGTCCAAATCAAATAGAAAATGTATACAATTTTCCCTCAGTAATCACGTTGAGGATTTGTTCCAGAATTGCCTATGGATTCCAAAACCACCAATGCTTAAGTCCCTTATATAAAATGGTGCAGTATTTGCATTTAAACTAAAGATACTCTTGAGTGTGTTTTAACTCATCTCTAGATTATAGTACCTGATACAATGTAAATGGCTATGTAAATAGTTGTTAGACTATATTGTTAGAGAATAATGACAAGAAACATGTTTGTATGTGCTCAGTGCAGATGCAATCATTTTAAACCTAACTCCACAGCACACAAATGAAATGCAAGGAGAACAATACTTGGACAAGTGCTGGAGAGAGTCAGAGGATCTGTAAAATGGCAGGAGGTTGCAGCAAGGCGGGCCTACAAATCACTGCATTCCTGGACTCACCATAGTCTTTGGCAAGTGGCAAATTCAAGTGTTGCTTTTTGGAACTTGCTGGAAAATTTTTCTAAATATTTTCCATCCAAGGATTGTTGACTCCCTGGATGCAGAATTTGTGGATTAGAGGACCAACTGTTTCTGCACTATCAACTTGCTAATACTGTATTATGCTTCTAGGTGTCTTCTTGAGCTTCTATCTTTCTAGGAGAATTTACTTTCTTACTGCTCTCTCCTCTGTCTGCATCCAGGAGACTCATCCCAACAGCATCTGTCTCCCACTGTGGTTTCCATGGTTAGAAAAGATGAGAAAGATCAGATTGCTCTGAGTAATGGGGTTTGCACAAGAATATCTGCCATGATGGGAACCCCAGGAATATATGCAACACCTATAGAGTTGTTCTGTGTGTTATCACTTCTGAAACTGTAATGTTGAGCAGATCTTGATGGATTTCTCATTAGGTCTATAAAATACAAAAGCAGTTCCATGGGTCCAATTTTTCTTCTATGTATCATGTCAACATCAGCACAAAGAGCTCAGGTTGGGTCACTCATACTGGCATGTTTCATGCCAAGTTCCTTGTCATGCTATTGTCCTCAAATATTTACAAACATGTCTCTGGGTCTGGCCAAGTGATTTCAGCCAGGAGAGCAGGATTACTCTCATTTGACATCCAAACATGTGAAAAGCCACAGCAACAAGAAGAAAAATAATTGCCTGATTTTTGTTCTTTATTTGTGTTTTTGCAGAGGGTCCTGGGTAGATGTGGCCGTCATTGTCCATCTAAAAAAGCCCCTCAGGTACTATTTTAACATTGTCATACTTTGTGACAAGGCCCAAATACCAAGTCAATATTTAATCAGAAATTTCTAGACATGAGAACACTAGAGAGAGAATTTAGCTTCATTAGTTGGTTTTATATGTGAGTAAACTGAGTTCCCCAAAGGCTAACCCACATCAAAAACCCTACTCTCTTATACTGGGTGTGGTGTCTCACAACAGTAATCCCAGTCTCTGGGAGACTGAGGTAGGAGGCTCAGAAGTTGGAACCCGGCCTTGGAAACTTAGCAACTTAGCTAGACCTTCGCTCTAAATACATACAAATTACATACATACATACATATATTTTAAAAAGGGCTGGGAATGTAGTTCAGTGCCAAGCCCCTGAGTTCAGTACTCAATACTGAAAAAAAAAAAAAAAAGTAGAATTCTGGTCTCCTAGTTCCTGTTGAGCATGATTTCCACTGAATGCCCAGATATAGATGACATCACCTTCCCTGGGCTGGGGCAAGAGCATTAGTTCTTCAAACAGAGCTTGGTTTCTCAGCCTCTACCACAGTGCTTGCTCCATGGGGGTGGTATGCGCTCTCTGTCTCTTTCATTCTCTCATTCTCTTTTCATTCTTTTAAATTCAACTGAATCACTTTAGATTTGCTTGTGATCTGATTGGGTTCATATTGTATTTTTAATTGTTATCACTTCTTGAGTGCTTCTGAATGATACTCTTAACTTTAAGTGTCCTCTTCCTTTTACTTTCCTGGTGATCACTTATTACCAGGAGCATCCCTGATGAAATCAGATTTCATGCGCCTCATGTTTTTTAAGACTGCTTTTTGATGTTACAACCTCCAGGAAGTTTCCTAACTACACAAGCTTCCTTCTCCCTCTGTATGATCCTCTAGAAACGGCATTGCTGCTGTCTTTGCATGCTTTCCTATTAATTAGATCACATTTCATCTTTGGCTGATTACCTAGCTGTCTACTCTGCTGGATGATGAGCCCACGGGCCAGCCCGCACAATTTATGCTGGTCTGATATCCCAGAACACAAACCATGTTTGGCACATACTTCCAAACAATGGTCAGGGGAGCACTTGGTTCATCTTGCCATTTCAAAGCTGCCATTGTTTGTCATCCTGATTTCTTGCTTGCTCTCATTCATTATTTCTTATCTCTTCCTATTTCCCCAGGTTAATAGGATAAGGATGACAGTCTCTCGGACACTAACCTTGTCAAAGTCTAGCCAAAAGATAATAGGAAAAGAAGAAGGAATTTGTGTTTACCACATTAAATTGTATTTTTTCTTCTTTTTTTAAAATTTATTTTAATGGTACATTTTAGATGTACAGAGTGATAACATTCATCATAGGGGATTAATTATACTTGCTTATCTCTTTTTATTTACGCTCAGAATGCTTGCCTTCCTGTCTCTAAGAATGTCAATTAGAATGACTTTTTTGGAACTTGGAGCAAAAAATACCTTTATATACAAGGAGCAGTCTGTGGAGATGATGAGGCTAGGTGTTGGTTTCTAATAAATAGGCAAAAGGTAGACAGACTTTTTTTTTAATGATTTCTTTTTGTTCAGAATGCCAATTGGAAAATGACTGACAAAGTTCAATAACTGTAGGTTAAGATCAAGAACCCTTCAGGGATATTTACGCGATCGTGCTCTGTTGAGCTGCTAACACTCTTTTTCATAGTTAAGAAAGGAGCCAAGTGTACCAGGGACAGGCAAAGGAGTAGGGGATGAGTAGCATGGGGCTTGGTGGACATCTGGAGTGATGGAAATGTCTGCAGTATGATTGTTTGGTGATTACTTAACTGTACAAATTTGCCAAAATTCATTAGATTGAGCACTTAAAATTTGTGAATTTTGGTATATAAATTATATCCCCCAAAACAGGTTTTTAAAGGAAGGAAGGCAGGTAGGCAGACAGAAAAGAAGGAAGCGAGGAGGAGGAGGAGGAGGAGAAAGAAGAAAGAAGAAAGAAGAAAGAAGAAAGAAGAAAGAAAGAAGAAGAAGAGGAGAGATTGGGAGAGAGGGAAATAAAGGAAGAAGGAGAAAGAGATGGGGAAAGAGAGGGAGAGAGAGAGAACAAAGGAAAAAAAGAATTGAGTTAAGAAACAAATCTTGCATATGATCTTAATATAACTCTTTGTAGACAAAACGGGGTGGAGAGGTAGAGGTGGCATCTGCGTTTTGGGATAGCATCTACTGAGTGCAGTCCCGACAAGATTGTCCTGTTTTAATGTTTTGAGAAGCCAAGAATGTTGTCTGTTGGTGTCTAGCATGATCCACAAGCTCATACTTCCAATTGACTCATGATGGTGAAATAAATACAGAGTAAATTAGAGAGGGAAGACAACTCTTCTGCTACGCAAGTTAGAGAAAAGATAACTAGTAGGAAATGGGTGAATGGATATTCCTTCCAAAGGGGCATATGGCCATGAATATAAATCATGAGGATGAATAAAGTCCCAGTCTAGCTGTATCTGTGGGCTATGGTCCTACAAAGATTGACCTGGATAGGAAAACCTAGGACAGCATTTAAAATGAAATCACGTGTCAACCACAATCACAGCAAGGCTACAGACAAATGTGAGGAGACAAATGCACACCAAAGAATTTGGAATTTGGAAAGGTACTCTTCTGGCCTCCGAACTGGAGTGAGCACTTTAGGTCAACTTCAGCCAACACTGTCAGTCCAGAAAGAGCTCTGGGGGCTGAGACTAAATCAAGAACGAAGATACACAAAAAGTGTTTCATTTTTCCTTAATGGGTCTGGGATTTTAACAATGATGTTCTTTTAGCTGCTGAAGCTATTTTTCTCTTCTGCTCTGCACTCTCTCTGTCCTCCTTTGCATAGCCAGCTCTATGTCGGCTTCCCATCCCCATAAATCTGGCTTCCTTCCCATTCCAGCCTTATCAGCCTACTCTCTGGGTTTCTATTGTGCTTGTAATCTTTACTGTTTCTTTTAGTACTGCATTATCTTCCTAATCATTTACTTCTGACATTTATAACACTCCACCAACATGATCTAGCCTTCTACAATCGAAGAAACACAGCCCAGGACGGAGGTGTGGCTCAGTGGTAGAGAGGTTGCCTAGCGTTTACAAGGCCCTGGGTTTGATTTCCAGCACTACAACAAACAAAAATTGGTGTGTTTAAAGAAACATGTTCTAGCTTCCAAAACTTGTTTCTCTCAAATTCTCTCCTCTTCTCTCCTGTCTTTTCTCCTCCCCTAGCCTCCTTCCCTTCCTCCTCTTCCTCTTCTCTCTCTCTCTTTTTCTCAAGCACTCTGAAAGCTACAGTTTTCTCTTTCATCCACTTTCCTCAAGTACAGGGTACAAGTCAGCTTCCTCAGGCTGTTTCTGTTTCTGGCTGAGGAAGTCCCTTCCTTGTGGGTGTGGAGTGAACCAATTTGCTGCAGCCCAGTGGCCAGGCCGCTGGACTGGCTGAGAGGCAGAGGCTTCCTTCATCTGCATGCTCTCACACTGTCTGGTACAGCTGGGCAAGACTGCCCCCTGATTTTCTTCTTCATGCCCTTTGCTCTTCTTGCTTTTGGCATCTGGGGCACTGTCTTGTGGGCTGTTGAAGAATAGTCTATGATCAGGGTGACACTACCACCCACCATCCACCCCAACAGCTCTGACCTTGGAGCAGATCCAACATCCCTGCTTAATTGTTGCTGGTCTAACCAGCTAAACCAGGCTAGGCAACTCGGTAAGCACAGATGTGCTGTTGACTTAATGTGATTTAAATAGATACCATTTATTTTATTTATTGTGATTTAGTTCTCCATGACTTGTAGTCTAAACTTCTTTTATAGCTTTTTCACTACCTGGCACAGAGTGACTGGTTATACGAGTCATTGTAAGGTGCCCAATTGTATTAACCTATGTGACAGGATCTTAGATGTATGTTTTCTGTCTTGAAGCTTAGGCTGAGACCTACCAGCTGGGAACAAGGTTGTAGAGAACTCACACATTCTCAAGAGAGGATACAGCCATATCATACCTCCAGACCTGCTTCCAGAGTCACAAGAAATCCAGCCCCGTAATTCTCTTGCACCTAGGTAAATGAGGTGCATGATGAGAGGAGATAGCCACGTATGGATGTCTGTAAAGCGAGTTGCTGGAACCTGTGTTTTTTTTTTTGTTTGTTTGTTTTGTTTTTTTTTTATGTGGTTCTGGGGATCAAACTCAGGGCCTTGTGCTTGCAAGGCAAGCGCTCTAACCACTGAGCGACACCCCCAGCCCTGGAACCTGTGTTAATCACCACCAGGTACCCCATCCCTACATCTGACTGAATGGGATGAGTGTGGATGGTCCTGTGTTGAGAAAAAACCATTTCCCTAGAGTGCAAAGCAGAGGGAATAGAAAAGTCTAAAGACGAGAAGATGGCAGAAGAGACCTGGAAAAGCAAAGCCAAGAGAGAGGACTGCCTGGAGGAGCCTCAGCTGAAGAGGTTGGGGGTGAGAAGCAGAAAAGATGGAACAGAATAGAGGATGCAGAATCAGATCCAGACACATTAAGCCACCTGATCTTTGACAAATGAACCAAAAACATGCTGGAGGAAAGATAGCCTCTCTGGCAAATGGTGCTGAGAAAACTGGCTGTACATATGCAGAAGACTGAAGCTGAAGTTATTTCTGTTGCCATGACTTAAACTAAAATCAAAATGGATCAAAGATCTAAATATTAAAACAGAAATATTTAACCTTCTGGAAGATAAAATAGGGAAAACTTTTGAAGTCACAGGGTTAGGCAAGAACAGAACTCCAATTGCACAAGAAAGAATATCAAGAATTGACAAATGGGCTTGTATCAAATTAAAAAGCTTCTGCACAACCAAGGAAACAACCACTAGAGTGAAGAGACAATCTAAGTATTGGAGAAAATTTTTGCAAGCTAAACCTCAAACAGGATTAATGTCTAGACTATATAAAGAATTCAAAATATTAGAACCCCTGAAATAAAGGACCCAATCAGAAAATGGGCAACTAAAATGAACAGACACTTCTTAAAAGAAGTACAAATGGTCAACGAATTCATGAAAAAATGTTCAGCCTCTCTGGCTAGTAGAGAAATGCAAATTAAAACAACGCTGAGAGTCTATCTCACTCCAGAAAGAATGACTATCATCAAGAATCAAATAATAACAAATTTGGTCAAGGCTGCAGGGAAAAAAAAATTCCTTCTACATCGTTGTTGGGAATGTAAACTAGTACGACCACTATGGAAATCAGTATAGAGATTCCTTAAAAATCTAAAATAGAAATTCCATTTGACCAAAGTATTCCCCTTCTAGGTATCTTCCTGAAAGAGTTAAAGGCATCATTTTACAGGGATGCATGTATACCTATGTTTATAGCAATGCAATAATAGCTAAATATTGGAAGTGGCCTGTATGTCCATCAACAGAAGAATGGATAAAAAATGAGTTATTTATACACAATGGAGTATTCATCTGCTATAAAGAAGGGCAAATTTGAAACATTTGAAGGAAAATGGGTGCACCTTGAGACCATAATGTTAAGTAAAATAAGTCAGATGCATAAGCTTAAATATTGCATGGTTTGCCTTAAGTGACAAACCCAGAATAGAAATAAACCAAAGAGCAAAGCAAAAGATAGATACTGTAATAGGAAACAGGGAGATAGATCTTCTGCAAATGGGAAAAAGACATGAGATGTAAGAAAGGGGAGGGTAAGGGGGCCATAAAAAGATGCAAGACATGATATGTACGTATACCAACTTCTCACAATGAAGGCAATCATTGTGTACTACAAACATGTACAAATAAAAATTAAAATTAAAAAAAATACTACAAAAAAATCCTCAAAGGCAAAACCTGACCACAACAGCACATTCTCCCTTTAGCATTCTACTTTCCCCCTTCTCTTTCTGCTTGGAGAGAATGGTAGGAGAATGAAGATCCTCTCATGCCTTCTCCTTCTTCCCTACAGGTTCCTAGATTTGGGAACAGCCTGAATGGTGAAGACTAGAGAAATAAAACTGAATTTGAAAAGCTCTATATTTGAGACACATTTTGTAGTTTGTCCACAGACTAAGTAGGTATTTTTCAGGCATATATTTAAAACATATTTCTTAATTTTAAAGTATAAATGTTGGAGAGATAGTCCACAGTCATGGATAGGGAGACATGATATTGTCAATTCGTCAGTTTTTTACAGCTTAATTTATTGATTCAATGCAATTTTACACTCCCAGAAAGTGACTTTTTATGTATCAACAAACTAAAGTTTATATAGAAAAGCAAAAGACTCAGAATAACCAGCACAATCATTAAGGAGAAAAACCAAACTTGAAGATTGACACTACCTGAGTTCAATACCTAATAAAAAGCTAAAGTAATCAAGAAAGTGCAATCTTGATGAAAGAATAAATAAACAGATCGATAGAACAGAATATGGAGCAGAGAAATAGATTCATAGAAATAAAGTCAATGATCATTGACAAAGGAGCAAAGGCTATACAGTGAAACAAAGATAGTTTTTTTAACAAGCGGTTCTGGAAGAACTTGACCTCCACAGGCAAAGAAATAAGTGAAAATTAAATCCAGACACGGATTTTACAAAAATTAATTTAGAGTAGATATGAAACACAAAACTAGAAAACTCTTGAGGACAACACAGGAGAAAATGTTGATAACCCTGTATTTGGAGATTACTTTTTAGGTACAACACCAAAGGCACAACCCATAAAAGAAAGAATTGGTAGGCTGGACTTAATTAAAATTAAAGATTTCTACTCCTTGAAAGATAGCAAGAGGAAAAAGAAACCAAATTACTGATGGGAAGAAAATATTTGCAAAAGATCTATCTGACATAAGACTGTTACCCAAAATATACAAAGACCATTTTAAAATACAACTATAAGAAAACAAAACAACCCGATTTAAAAATAACCCCTAGACATTAACAGACACCTCATCAAAGAAAATATCCAGATGGCAAATAAACCTCACATGTCATCAGAGAAATGCAAATGAAAACAATGAGATGCCCATTAGAGATGAGATGCCTAATGAGATGCCAATGAGATGCCTAATACAGGCCTATTAGAATGGAAAAAACCCAAAACACTGACAATATCAAATGCTCATGAGGATGTGGAGCAACAGAAACTCTCATTTACCAATGGTGGAAATGGAAAATTAGTATAGCATTTTTGGAGACAATTTGGCCGTTTTTACAGAATTAAACATACTCTTCACATAAAACCCAGCAGTTACACTCCATGGTATTTATCCAAAGGAGTTGAAAAGTTACTATCTAAGAAAAGACTGGCACACGGATGTTTATGGCAGCTTTATTCTTAATTGCCAGAACTTGGAAGCTATCAAGGTGCATGTCAGTAGGTGAATGGATGGATATATAAACTGTGGTCCACCCACACAATGGAGTGTTATTCAGTGCTTAAAGATCGGAGCTTTCAAGCCTTCAAAATGTATGGAAGACCCCAAAATGTATGTTACTAAGTGAAAGAAGCCAATTGGAAAAAGTTATATGATTCCAAATATCTAACAAAAAAATAATAAAAGGCAAACCTATATACAGTAATATATCAGTGATTGCCAGGGATTAGAGGGTAGAAAGAGATAAATAGGCTGAACACACACACACACACAACACACACAAACACAAAATTTTCGGGGGGTGAAACCACTCTGTCTGATACTATAATGATGGATACTTGTCATTATACATTTGTCCAAATGTCGCAGTCACTTTCCTCATCACTGAGACATAGCACCCAACACCCACAAACTTGAGGGAGGAGAGGTTTATTTTGGCTCATAGTTTATAGAAGTTTCAGTCCCTAGTCCAGTGGCTTCAAGGCAGGACAGCATAGCAGAGGGGCACAGTAAAGTAGTAGCTCTCTCATCATGGCATCTAAGAAGCAGAGAGAGCCTAGAGAGGAGATAGAGAGGAAGATAAACCCTTTTAGGCCAAGCCTGCAGTGATCCACCTCTTCTGACCAGCCAGCCCCACCTCCTAACTGCATGTCAGCTATAAACCCACCATAATCCATTCACTTTCTAAAAGCTGCCAGCAATAAAGGCATGAGGCTCTTGGGGGACATCTAAATAAAGAGTGTAACAGTACACCAAGATATAAACCATGAGTTCTGAGTGATGATGATGTGTCGATATAGTTTTATCAGTTGTAACAAATGTACTACCACTCTGGTGGGAAATGTTGATGTTGGGAGACGATGCCTGCAGGGGACAGATACACAATACTCAGGAAATCACTGCACTCAGTGTCCTTTCCCATGTGCAGTGAACCTAAAGCTGCTCTGAAAGATAAATTCATATATGTTACATATCTATATCTATTTATCTACCCATAGATGGATAGATATATAGAGAGATCACATGTTTACATGTATATAGACTTTAGAGGAAGGAAAGTTAAAGAAAAATAGAGGAAGAAGGAAAACTGCAGGAAGGCAAGAGTTATATTGAACAGTTGTGTGCTCATCATGATGGCTAGAGCCACCATATTTATTATAGCAATACTTCCCATCAGGCCAATTTAACTTGATTATATTGAAGATAGGTACTTGGTTTTGCAATTTCTGAACACATTTGCTTCAGCAAACCTAAATATTTCTTCTCCAGATTGGAAGAGGCAAATTAAGTCTTGACCTGTAACATCAAAACGTCATGACAGCAACGCGATGTAGCGTGGCTCTGTGGGCTGTCTTCGGGTGCCAGTATATCATGGTGGGAGTATGTTGTGGCGGAAGCTGTTTACCTCACAGTTGCCAGGAAGCAAAGGGAGACCAGGACACCCAAATCCTCTTCCAGCTTACACCCTCGGTGACCTAACCTCTTTCCACTGGGCCCCACCTTCTAAAGGAGAAAGCACAACTCGATTCAGAATTGTCATAAAATTTATTTAGATAAGAATAATTTTGATAGCATAAGGCAAAGCATTATAAAGATAGAGATACTTTTGTGGGAAATAAAAAAGAAATGTAGTGTATATATGCAAAAGTCTGTTTCGAAAGAGAAGTTACTCCAGGATATTTTACTTGCTTCTTCTATAGAGGAATCTCTTTTTATATAATATAGCAGCTTCCATTAAATAGAAACTTTAATGAAAAAAAAAAAAAGCCCAAGGAAAAGGATGCAAGATGTTCCTGGACGGGTCACGATCGGTTTAGTTTCATATCCACTGGGAAAACGTTAAACTACTTCATGTTGCTTGTAGGGCTTTAAACTCTAAAACTTAGGGCTGTATTTTATGACTTTCCAGAGTGCTTGGGCATAAACTGCTTGGACATGAAGGGAGACTTAGAAAGTAAAGGTCAAGCGTGTATTCAGACTTAAACAATGAAGCATTTTCCCTTATAATGAGTATTAGTTGGACCTACTCATGCAATATGAAAAACTCAAGCCTCAGACACCTGTCACATTCTACATGTTGCAGCAATTACCCCTTTTGTGTATAAGAGGTCACTGCCCGTGACCTGGCTGCTTAGAGATAGAACTCACAATGAAGCGAGATTAAGATAATGTACTTGGAGGTTACATTTGAAGCAGTGAGAGGAGCTGGAAATAGAGAATTTGAGTGTTCAAGACTCAAAACAGTCACATATCTGTGACCTTTCTCTTCTACCTGTTTTGAATACACAGCATCATCTCTGCCCTGAGAAACTATCTCGTCCCTGACTCCACCCTTGACCTCCATCCCACGCGGTGTGAACCACGGTAGTCTACCACTCTGGGAAAATACAACCATTGAAACAATAGTGGTACACAATGGCTGTCTAGACTGCTAAGAATCTGAGATAGAATAACAAAACCATTGCGCGAAAACCGTGCATTGTCTGCTACCCCACTGTACGATGCCTTGTGATCATTTACACACAGTAATGCACCCCTGTGAGGAAAATTACTAATCCTCCCTAATGTTGCTTTTTTCTTTTTCAAGGAAGGATGTTACCTATATAATAGAGTTGTTTTGGAAATTAGAGGTAATGCAATACACTTGAAAAAAGCCATGACTGCAGGTTTGTTTGTTACTTTTGATGAACTCTTAAGGATTTTCATAGTATGTGTCTGTGGGTGGGATAGTGGGAGGCACCAAGTGAGTCAGACAGAGGTGGAAAGTTAATAAAATATGCTTTTCACTAGTAATAAGAAACCATGTATATTTACATGTTTGTAAGGTCTGCAGAACTGAAGTGATAGCTATATTACTACAGGTAGGAAACTAATAATATGAGGGGTAATAGTTAAATTATCTTTCATATTTTGTTAAGGTTTATCTGGAATGCTATATAAAAATCAGGACTTCAAATTTCAGTGGACCTTGTGAGTAGATCCTCTCACATAAACTCGGCAATGTGAGGACAGGCTCTGGTGATTCCTAGACTAGAGAAGACATTCCTGCCTCGTCAAGGAAACCAGAATTGGCCACCCAAAATATACTTCTTCTTTGACATAAACATTTTGAAGCTAAAGACAATTAAGAAGCAGCAAATAGAGGAGGAACACTCTCTATCCTCCTCTCTTTCTACTTGAAGGCCAGATATGGTATGTAGTTTCCTTTACTGGAGACAACTGAGAGGAATATACAAACAGGTATTGACTCCATTAGCTTTTCTTATATATTTGCTGTCCCACAGTTTCCTGCCTCTGGAGCCTAAAACTGCTTTTCCTTGTCTTTTTACTTTTCTAAATTTTCTTGCTTTTGGTTGAAGATGCTGTGTAAGCCAGATTATAAACCACTGCTCTGAATTATCTTTCCTTGAAGTTTCTTCTATGTGATGTGTACCACGTGCGTTAGTAAACTTAATGCCTTTCTCTTGTTAATCTGCACTTTGTCAGAGATGTCTTCTCAACCCCAAACTTCCAAGCGTTAAGGAGAAATTAATTTTCTCTCTAATATTTGGAAGCAGTTTAGGATCTTGGGCTGAAGGGAGCAATATGGAGGAGAACCCTACTCTCTTTTTAGGTAACACCCCCACCCCAGTAGCAAATATTCTTATCCCACTGAAAAATCACTAATGAAGAGGACGATCATTGTAGTTAGGAGTCTCTAGACTATCTCACTAATGGTTGAGGGATTTGAGCTTCAGGCTAGATGAAGATTAAAGCTATCAGAGGAGAGAGAAATTGCATTATTAAAGTTGGTGTTATTAAGACTACTGTGAAGAAGTGAGATATAGATGAGTTTCTCTTTCAAATAAAGGGGGTTATATCCAGGGGTAAACTTTAACATCGCAATGGTCTGGATATTTTTTGAACAATAATTTCATCCTTCACAACTATATTTGCATAGTTAGAAATATTATTATTAAAGAGTTTAGAACTGCCTCAAATTTGAGTGAACTAACAACACTTCAAGTACAGATGAGAAAGGTTTGCAAAGAAAATTAAGTAACAGTTAATTGTATCATTTATTTGACATTTTATTAAAGTATTATTATGTCAATTTGGTGTTAAAGATCATTATGTTATATTCTCAATTTGACCAGAAAGTATTGAGTAATTTTTATTGAATGCTCATCATTTCCTTTTTGAAAAACATACTCCTTCTTAAAGTTGTAAAAACTGTGATTAAATGTGAAATGATTAGTAAACTCCATGAATGTTCTTCTGGCATTCTTATGTGCTAAATAATAAGGAAGCATAGTGTTACAATAAAAGAATGATGATTCATGCATTTCTTATTCAGTGTACACCTTTTGAACTATGATGTTAGTGATCCTGTGGTTGTGGTTAAAATGGATTTTTAATTAAACCTGACAGAGAAAAAAAGGATGTTGAATGGAAGAAACAATCAATTAATAACTAGATTTGCTGTAGAAATATCAAACTCCGCTTCATGCTTGGATTGAATTGAAAACATTAACAAATACATTATAATCAGCCTTGATGACTGTAAAACTTCTCAACAAAGAATAAAGAAGATTAGAAAGCCCAACGAAATTTATCCATTATAATCAAAAGGTCATAGTTCTCACAGTTGATATGGGAGTAGTTCATCTTCCTTTCTTCTATGCCTGAATAATATAGCATTGCACAGAATGAGTACCGTTCTTCCATGTGTAGTATTACTAAAGTCGACTCTCCTGTAGAAGAACCTTAGAAGAGGTAACAGCACAGACACTGGGTGCTGTTCTCCTTTTCCCAGTTTCCTTTGTAGTTAGAGAGATGTCATGTGACTAGCACTGGTCAGTAAGAGGTGAGACGATTGAGTTGTGTCATATCCTTATCATCAGGTGCCTTCAAGCGCAGGAGCAGCGTCTGGTGTCCATTTTCCATTTCATATTTGCTGTTTTGGCCACCACCAAGAAGATACAGACCCAGGTGACTTCAGTCTGGAGCTCCACGTCACTGTTTCCCTGCAGAACTAATGGCTCTTGGTGAATTTTGAATGAGCAAAACTTTACAAAACTCTGAGATTTCTTTTAGACTGTTTCTGCAGCACATTTTAATCCTGAGGTCCAATCCCACCAGCAGTGGAGGAGTGTTCCTTTTTCCCCACAGCCCCGCCAGCATTTGTTATTGGTTGATTTTCCCATATACGCGGTTCTTTCTGGAGTGAGGTGGAATCTTAACGTTGTTTTGATTTGCATCTCTCGAATGACTAGTGATGTTGAGCATTTCTTCATATATTTATTTGCCATTTTTATTTCTTCATCTGAGAAATGTTTAT
>PVJO010012735.1:0-20838 GCA_004026905.1 Hystrix cristata | reverse complement strand
CTATATTCTGGATGTTAGACCTTTGTCTGATGGATAGCTAGCAAAAATTTTTTCCCAGTCTGTGGGTTTTCGCCCTACTCTATTGGTGATTTCTTTTGCGGTGCAAAAGCTTTTTAATAGCATGTGGTCCCAAACACTGATTCTTTGTATTGTTTCCTGTGCAGTCTGGGTTCTGTTCATAAATTTTTTTCCTACCCCTATGTCTTCGAGGGTTCTTCCTATTCTATTCTCCAATAAATTTAATGTTTCTGTTTTAATGTTTAGATCTTTGATCCATTTTGATTTGAGTTTAGTACACGGTGAGAGACATATATCTAGTGGTCCAGCCACTGTGGAAATCAATATGGAGATTCCTCAAAAAACTACAACTGGAGGTTCCATTTGACCCAGCTATTCCCCTACTGGGGATCTTCCCAGAAGAATTAAAATCGTCATACCACAAGGACATATGCACCACCATGTTCATAGCAACACAATTTGTAATAGCTAAGTCTTGGAAACAACCTAAATATCCAACAACCAACGAATGGCTAAAGAAAACGTGGTTTTTCTACACTATGGAGAACTACACTGCCATAAAAAAGGATAAACTAGAGTCATTCATATATAAATGGATGTTTCTTGAGAACATACTCTTAAGTGAAATAAATCGGACACTCATGAGCACACATCGAATTGTTTCTCTGATATGAGAAACCATAACTGTAAATAAGGACAAAGAGGTGTAATAGATATTATATAAAAGGAGGACGGTGTGCAGAGGAGAGGAGTACTAGAAAGAAAGAAGGGGAAAAGCAGAAAGGCAACAGGGGAAAGAGAGGGGAAAGGGAAAATATGGAAAATGATGAATAAACCTGCTGTAAATAGGGAGGGAGGGAGCAGAGGGGAGGGGCAGGGGAGAGGGGGGAGAGCCAAGATACATCATGTATAGGTACAGAATAAATGTAATGAATGTGACCAATGTATGTAGAATGTACCAATACATGTTCTTGGTTTAAAATAAAAAAAAAAAATCCTGAGGTCCATTAAAGTATCCTGAGATCATTTTTATCTTAGTGCAGGGAAAATTGGCACCTGGTTGTGGGCTGTTCATCTCCCCAAGCATCAGTGCTCAGATGTTTCAAGGGTGCTTTGTCTTCTGTGAGCTGGGCCGTGATTTGCACACAGAAATGTGGCCACTATTCAGGATGTGCTGAAGGAGAATTGAATGGGCCTGCAGTAATTTTCCAGAGTATATGTTGTAGGTTCCTGCCTCTCCTTGGTAGGCTTTTGCCATGAACACAAGTAGCTGCTTGTTTACACTGCTGACATAGGAGAGAAGACTGGGTCCATATAGTAGCTCTATCACTGATTTTCAGTTTCAGCACTGTGATAGCAGAGAATCAAGATACAATGGAAAAAGGCAGCCAAAGGGCTGTATTGTTCTACTATGTCAAGTCTAGGAAAGCCCCTGAAATAGAAAAGACTTTAAGATGAAGAAGGCAGTACTTCAAAGTATTTGCAGTCTTTGTTGACTATGCCAGAATTATGTTAGAATGGTCTAAATAAGAGGACAAAGCCAATCACAAAAGCATATAGGCTTCCTGTACTAATGGCACTGAACTCTGCTCTCTCCCCTCAAGTGTAGGTCTAGACCACATTTTAGGGCTTCTTATCTGCATCTTCTCCTTTAAGGAATTTATTCTTCCTAAAGAACCATTTTATCTCTTACATGTCCTCACATTAACACACTCTCAAAGCCATCTGATCAGAAGGCTCAGCCAGCATTGTTAGGAGGTCCCCGTAACTCCCAGGCTACAACCGTGTTAAAACTTTTACTCAAGCACTCTTCAGGAAGCTAGAGTTTTGATAAAACTGTGCCTTTTTATACATAGATTCTTGGAGATGAATCCTCTAATTACAAATATGACTCTAACTCCTTATAGCTCCTAATTTAAAAATGGGTCAGGCAGATTTTATTGGCTAATACAGAAAAGTCTTTCTGCAATTTAGAGCTCTAAATTAATCACTACCATCACATAATATATTTCATTCAACTACATTGATGCAAACCCTTCATCATTAAAATGAGTTATCTTTAATTCCTCCTACTATTAGGAATACTGCACTCAGGACCTCTTCTCTCTTTACCAGTTGTCACACTTCTGCTTATACTTCCTTATCCCCCAAAGGCCATGGGTGTTACTCTGCTTACTGGAAAACTTCAGGTTTAAGACTAAAAGAGGCAAAAGGACTACAGGAAAGCTCTCCATTTAGAGATGCAATCATGATTGGGCTACTACCTCAGTTTATACACAAACACATGCACACAGACGCAGACACATATGCATGCAGAAACACATACATGCACACTTTATACATCTTTTAATGAGTGCCTATTTTAGAATCAAATAATTTGACAATAGCTGGTAAAATAAATAGTGCTTCTCTCTTTTGGTCATTTTATGTGGTTCATTCAATGTGACTGATAGATTTAATCAAGACCAAAGACTAGAAAATGACCTATTTTATTGATCAAGATGTTCTTAGCAATTTTTCCTTAGTAGTGTATTTTTAAATAATGTGATTAATTAGTTGAGACAAATGCCAAGGACTAATTGACAATAACATTTTGTCAGAAAACATGAATCCTAACACCAAGTACAAAGCATTTTTAAGTATGTAAAGACCGAGTTATCATTTACGAGTAGTCAAGTTAGGAGAAATTTCTACTTGATTATTAGGGATGCGTTATGATTCCTCATTTTTTTTATTTTTGTGAGCTCTGTTTCTTTCAGGAAAATATGAGAACAGGAATTCCAACAAGTTAACAATTACTACTATACATTATCTTTGAGATGCATAATTCGCTGTTGAATTTTCTTCATAATCATTCAAAAGCTATTTGGAAAGACTTTTGATAAGGCTTGATTCTGTTCCGGATAAGAGATTAAACTGCTTACCCAGCAGCCTCCAAAGAGAGGAATATAGGATCTCCTTCATAACTCATGAAGAGGAAGTTGGATAAAACTGCAGCTCTTTGTTCAGAGAGCGCTGATGGACATGACCACTAGTAGATCATGAACCATCTGATCCCTGGTACAAAAAAAAAAAAAATTAAGTGTTCCTTTGGAAATGACCTGTTTCACAATCTTAAGAAGCATAATATCATTTTTAAAGTTTTGATACTTAGTTCTTATTTACCAAGAAAATAACAAGAACATAGTTTCTCCTCCAGGAAAAATTCTATGTATTTCCAATCATTGGTCAGGGGTGTGGGTGAGGCAGAGGAATCATTTTTTTAAAATATTGCAATGAGAAGTTTGAACAAAAGCCCCAGGCTGGGAATCGCATTCCATACTTGAAAGATGGACATTTTAGAATAAGATAAAAAATCACCCATGAAGCCCACAGGGTCTGATGCAAACATTCACTTTGCTGACACATAAGTCCTGTGCACAGCTGAAGGAAGAGCAACTCTTTCTCCAGGCTGACGTACAGGAGAGCTCCCACAGGCTTTTTGATTGTTTCTAATGGTTCTATGCTTTTTTCTAATGTAAATAATAGTAAGACAATCAAAATTTACTATTTCCCCAGTCTTGACTTTTCTCTAACTACTAGTTTTCATTCTTACCCCTACTTCAAAAAGCAAAGAGGGAATTGTTCAGCCTAAAAAGCCCAAACACTCCTGGCCCCTGGTTGAATGAATGGCTTCATAAACTTCTCCCAGTGAGTTTACCATCCTGATGAGTACAGACTCTGTAGTACCTTCAGAGAAAGGATGGTTGGGGAAAGGCGCATGACCTAGGAGAGGGAGGTCCTCAGTTCTGTCTCACCACGGACATTGCCCATGGCCTGGAAGGATGATTTTTAGGGCTTTGAAGGTGTCAGTATTCCTGCTTGGATAAAGGCATGAAGTTACTGCGAAGATTAATTTCCTATAAGTCAGTTCTACACAGGGCAGAAGAGTAGGAAGGATACTGAGGTACAAAGTCAGTATCAGTTCATGGGTGGAAGTCCTCCACATTAACTCCCTGCCACCTTCCTGCTCCCTCCTTCCTTCTGATCTCCCTGCTGGGCCACCAGGTGTGTGAGCTGTACTCCCCCACCCTCTCACAACACCCAGTATGATCCTCAGATGTGTCCTTCCACCACTCCAGGGCCTCCATTCTTGGCCTGTAGTAGATGGTTTGGTGAGGAAAGCATGGGCTATTGGAGTCAGACAGCTCTGGGCTTCTCTCTTATCTCTGCCAGCATGGCCTTGGTCAAGTTCTTATGCACCCAAAAGCTGGAGCTCCAATATGTGATAAAAGGTTAAATTAACTACACCTAGGCTTGTTATCAACATTAGATGAGATTATGCAGTTGAACCTCTGACACAGCTCAGTTGTAATCCCCTCATGTCTTTACCCCCTGAGCTATTATCTTTCTTTCAAATTAAACTTCTCTAGTCTTACAGTTTAATTTCTCAAGGTTAGACATCCCTGATGCAAGCGTATCATAAATCCTTCCCAAATCCTTTTCTATTGTTGTAACTACAAAGACAATTTTCGAAAAGGCATGACTCATATAAAATAAACATGTGTCAAAGATTTTATTTAGCTCATTAATAAGGGAACTGCTAAAGTATAAAAATTACTTTAAATTCAGATGTAACTTATAGAGACATATTCTCAGCCAAATGGACTTGATTTGTACTTCGCTAAGAAACAGTGATAGGTGTGTACAAGGACAGGATGCACTTGCATCCCTATCACTTTTCTAGAAATTACAGCTTCTATCTCTAGCGAATTGTGAAATAGGCCTGTCAGACATCGTCAGGTTTACATCCCTCCTTCCATCCTAGTCATTTTCTCATTGCGGCATTATAATACTCAATACTCACAACCTAAAGAAGGAGAAGTTCATTTTGGCTCATGCTGGCTCCAAGGCAGGAAGGAAAGATGAAAGGGTCTGGCAGAGGAAAGCTGCTCACATTATGGTGACCAGGAAGCAGAGAGAAGGGAGGAGCTGGGAAAGGAGATTTATCCTTCCACGTCATGCCCCCAGTGACCCACCTGTTCCAGTTGGACCTCATCTCCTAATAGCAAGTCAGCCTAGGCATCCTCAAGATTCCACCCTTTCCAAATGCCCCATCTAAGAGCACATGAGGCCTTTGAGGGACAGTCTCGATCTAAACCGTAGCATCCTTGCTATGGAATCCAGCCACCTGAATGGCTCTCAGGTGCAACTAATGCCCAGTACTTCACTGAGGAGACAGCCTCTGACAGAAATCTCTTGCACCTGTTTCTATTTGTTATTATTTCATTGCACATCATCATTCCTCTTCGACAGATTAGTAAATTGAAGCTCATAATGTTGACTAACGTTCTCAGAGTCTTTACATGGTAGGGCTGAATGATACCCCAGATCTGCCCTGCTCCTTTAAAGAGGTAACTGTTCCTCTCTGCGCCTCAGGGAGTCTGCTGTGTGCTCCAGCAAGCTGATGTGGAAATGAAGGAGAAAGGATTTTAAAGGGCTGTCTGAAGAGGAAAAGAACCTTGTTCCTCCTGCCCCCGGAGCACAGGACCCATGTCCCTGTTGCCTTCATTCCACTGTCTTCTTAGCCGAAGCCGAGGAAGCAAGAGTTCATGTGGGATCTCAATTTCTTGGTGGATAGCCTGTGCTTGTACATCCCTGAAATTTCCTAAAAAGCAAGTTATTGTCTTATCTGGCCTCTCAAGAGTGATAAAGCACCAGACAAACCAAAGTCATCATATTTTGGAGTATTAAAATATGTCCTTCCCTTTATCCATAGTGCTTTATTTGAGTATTAGCCTCCCTGACCTTCAGCTTCCAGGATCTGAGACTGGGGGTCTTAGATAAAGCCAGGAGGTGCGAGCTCATATCTGACATTTTTCTTGGCAGGAAAATTCCAAGCAAGCAGGGTTGCAATCAAACACAGAGGAAGGAACAAGTCTGAGTGTGTTTCCAAGATGGTTATGGTGTCTCACATCCATCTTCAGAGGAACTGAAGTAACTGTATGGTCCACTAGTACATGTTGGGGGGCGGCAGAGGAGAGAAGAACTTTTTTGAGGGTTTCCATCTGCTTCCCCAGGCCTCCTGAATCCCTGGCAGTCATCAGAAAGCCTGGATCCTAAAGCTGCACTAGTAATGCTCAAGGCTACAGCCACAGCAGGGGTGGCCTGTGGCTCACCAAACACCAGGAGTGTCCCCACATATGAGCGTCAGTAAGAATGGAGAGCTGTAGGAGGCGGTGTGGGCAATGTGCAGGAAATATGGAGGGAGCTGCCTGACAGACTCAGGAAGGATGGGACCAGAGTCATAGCCAGCAGGCAGGACAGGACATGATGGCCTCCCCCAAAGCGGGGGCTAAGTGATCCTCACACGAATCTGGAAGTTACATCTGGAGTTTACAAGAATGCCAATGAGAATGGATTGGTGCCAGACATGTCCATCTCGGAGAAGAAAACCAGGTCTGGGAACCAGGGAGGTGCACAAATGAGTTGGCACATTTTGACCAGATCAGTGTCTTTGCGTTGTTCTTGGACTGTACAGACCACTGCAGATAAATCCACCCGCTTCCCCTGACTTTCTTCATCCTCTACAGCCCCACAGCAGCACTACCCACTCAGCTCCCAGTCATCTCCCTCCCCGCCCCAGACAGCACTCTTAGGCTTCTTCAGGAGGGCTCTGCACTCCAAGATTGTCCTGGAGGACAGTGACCGATGGGCAATTGACAAGTCTCTACATAGTCCTGGTTTTCTCGCTGGTGGGATTTCAGACAGGGTAAGGGAGATGCTTTGTGAGGACTACGTCTTCCTGACTCACTGAGATCACTCATCTATTCTACCCTATTAAGAGCTTCTCTTTCTTTGATCAGAAGAATGTAACGAGAAAATGAAGAGAGACCCTTAGCAGCTTTTGCCTGAGAGAGGAGTGTGGACTAGATTCGGCCTCCTTCTTCCGTTGGACTCTGCAACACTTGTTTATCTCCACTGCTCCCACTCTGAGATGTTGTTTCTTCAGTAAGGGGGTGGCAGGGTGGAGTATTTCCCTCACAGTCACTCCTACCTCTTCTGGAATTCTCTGCTTTCCTCACTTACTTTCCCTCTTCCATTCAGTCTCAGAACTCCTGAAATGCTCTAGATGCTTGGTTCTTATAGCCCTTGTCCTGGCTCCCACACTGCGCTTTGTTCTCCTGAGACCTGAGTGGGAGCGGTTGGTTTGGTTGGATAGCTAGTACCGTTTGCCGGCTACCAAGCACTGTGCAAGGCTGAGGAATCAAACACCAAGACAAGTCCCATGTCCGAGAGAAAGGTTGGAATTTACTAGGAGGAATATTACCTCAAATAAAAAGGTGCCGTGTTGGCACTGGGTGTGCTACTCAGTGGTATAGTGCTTGCCTACCATTGAGGTTCGAGGTTCGATCTCTAGTACTGCAAAAAAAAAAAAAATGATGTTATAAAGTATGCCAACTTCAAGGAGAGATGCTTACATGTAGTTATTTGGCACACAAAGAAAGGAGTGATCCATTCTTCCAGCAGAATTTGGGAGTGGGCTCCTGGAATGACTTTGGAAAGATGAGTAGCTATTTTCAAGAAGTAGAAAAGGAGAAATCAGGGTTCAGAGATTCTCACTGATGTAAAGTACAGCGTGTGCAAATGTGCTGGGGCCAGGTCCTCTCTAAGACAATGGTGACTTACTGGGTAATTTTTCAGTAGCTGCTCTCAGCCTGCTGGTGAAGAGCGAGGCATGCAGCTGCAAGATGTACAGTCCCCTACATCAGAGATGAAGATTTTTCTGTTAATTTCTGTTGTCTTTCAGAAAGCTGTAATATTGTATTCTTCCATTTTGGAGGTTCCTCCATTCCGGGGTGTAGCATCTACTTCCCGATTGCATCCCCAGTTTCTGCAGCATTTCGTGCCTTGGATCAAGGTTGCTCACCACTCGCAGGGAGCCACAGAAGATTAAATAGCCTGAGGTTGTCTGCTAGCGTTTGCTTTTTCTCTCCCTGAAGAGACTCACTTTTTAGCAGAGTCCACTTCTCCTGAGGCTTATTTAAATGCTCATCTGGAGCCTGATACTTTCCAAGGAGTTTCTTAGATTTATTCATTTTAGAAGCACATGTGAAACTGTTTCAGTTCGCGTTTTTCCCCCTAAGCTGGAACAAAATACCCAAGACTGGATAATTTATAAAGGAGACAGGTTTATTTTGGCTCTCAATTCTGGAAGTCCAAGAGTATGGTGCTGGAGTCCACTTCTGGTAAGGACCCTGTGGTTACTTCACGCATGTTGGGCTAGTGGAAGTGAGGCAGACTTATGCAGAGACAAAGCAGAATGGGGTAACATTACTCTATGACGAGACACTTTTATAGTGACTGTTCCAGTCCCTAGAGAGTGAGTGCTCTCTCCTTCTTGGAAGATGGCGGCAATCATCCATTCGTGAACTCTCCACCCCTGTGACTGAGACACCTCCCACTGAGCCCCAACTCCCAACACTGCCAGACTGAAGAACTAAGTCTCTGCGTGAGTTTTTGTAGGGACGGCCACCATTCACACTATAGCAATGACTATGCTGACTCCATTTGAAGTCTCCACCCGCGTCCTGTGTCCTCCCCTGAGAGCTGGCCAGTGGCTCTCAGTCACTGCACCCTCATTCGGACTGTCAGGCAGCATCTTGAGGATGACTGTAGTTCTTGCCTGTGTAACTCTATCTCCCTAAAGTGACGTCCAGCACACTGCCAGTCACAAGGACACTTGACCCGTGTCCGGGGGTATAACCCAGCAGGTGACCCCAAGATCCCGGACCAAACCCCCACGGTAAAATCAGAGCTCAGCTCTCTCCATCTGCACCTACTGTTTGCAGCACAGACCACCCCCGACGAGCTCAGTATTACACACAGGTCATTATTTCATAAGTGAGATAGAAGGAGATAATTATATATGTCTGTGTAAACTCTTCAAATCCCACGTGGATACTGTCTCCTCCCAGGCTCCCCTCTCCTGTGGGATAGACTCTATTTGATAGAGATTCAAACTTGAAAATCTCCTGGCTTCTATCATCAACCACACTTTCCAACAACTTTCTGAGCAATTAGGAAACAAAGACCATCCAGTTATCAGGACCTGTAATCACAAACAACGACAGAAAATGCAGGCGCTGTCTCACATGGGAATTTCCAACCACTGTCCAGGCCATCTGTGCTATGGTCACCCACATGTCAATATTTCTATCCTTTGAACGCCTCTCTTCCTTGTCTGTTCTTGAAGCGTGTGTCTGGTATGTAGCTAGGTTCTGTACTCTCCTCGTGCTCCATGCACACTTTGGGCTACATCAGCAATACACAGGCTGGCAACTGTCATCTGTGTCCTGGGCCTACTTGGGATTTTGTTTGGATCTAGACTTCCTTTTTAAGACTCTTTGCATAGTGAACGATCATGGAAAATAAAGATAATGTCTCTCTCTTCAGCAGAGGACAGGCTTGTTTGCTGTCCGATGTAGTAAAGATCATGTTCCACTTTGGGCAAAAACTTGGATAAGCTTGCTTACAGCTTATTTATAATAGATCAGGGGATTTTAAAGCTTGAGACATCTCAGCTGTGATTTCGATACACTATCTTCCAGTATCCACATGTGCTTTTTCACTCATCCTCATGGGACAATGGGGGACCGGGACAAAGGTGAAAACAAGAAATATGAATCTCAGACTGCTTGAAGTGCCTTGAGTAATATACTCTTTCATCTCTGACCCAGGAGTCTTATGTCTTTTACTGCCAGCATCCATGAATCTTGGGTAAGCTCACTTGTTAGCTTGCTAGTGAAGTCTCAGACAATTCCCAGTTCTTGACATAATGTTGGGAAAAAAGGATATTCACTTCCTTGCTGGGGTCTTTATCATCCAGACTCCATTTATAGGTATGGAGAACTAAATAGCAGGCATCCAAGTGAAAATTCTCTAGGCAATGGGTTCAGAGTGTTTCATGCTACTTCTTAGTATTATTTTTATATTATTCTAACATGCAAAAAAGGCCCAATGACAACATTAAATAATTTTGCTTTGAATTTTGCTATGAGAACTTACTTAGAGATTTTAAAAAAATCTAGTTGAACAGCTGGGTAAATTTATTTGGCTGTACATTTGTCAGAGGGCAAAATCTAGGAAAGGTTCTTTCTCTCTCTCTTTCTTTCTTCCTTCCTTCCGTCCTCCTTTCTTCCCTCCCTCCCTTGCTTTCTCTCTTTCTTTCTTTTTCTTTGTCTTTTTTCCTGTCTTTTGGGTACTGGAATTAAGCCAATGGCTTAATTCACACTGAGCTTCATCCCCAGTCCATTTTCTCACTTTTATTTTAAGTCAGTGTCTTGCTAAGTCACTAATTTGCCCATGCAGGGCTTGAATTCATGATCCTTCTGCTGTAGCCACTGAGAGTGTTTGGATTACAGGAGGGAAGACAACTTTTAAGAAGTGGGACTATACGAGGCGTCAGGGAAGAAATATAGTTTGTGTTTAAATAAGACAAATTATTACTGTCAAAGGCACATTGCCATTAATCCTCTGCAAAATATTCCATCTCACTTTGAACACACTTATCCCATCATCCTTAACACTTTCTGAAGCAGCTCTGGAAGACCTTTTCCTAAGCATCTTTAGTTGCTTGTTCAGGACGAGGCTTCCTTGTCCTGAAGCCATTCACAATGTTTACTTTTTGTGGTCATTTTCACTTTGGGGAAGAGCCAGAAGACAGACACTGCCAGATTCAGCGAGTGAGGTGGAGGACACATCAGTGATGAGTCTGCCTTTCTGCTGGATGGCGTTTGGTGGCAGTAGTCACTGTATTTTTTATCATCTCTCCTAAAGACACAAAAGAGGACTTAGAGAAGTGCTATAGATGGTAGTAGGAATGATGGGATACATGCGTTCAAAGTGAAGAGTATTTTGAGGAGGATAAATGACAATGTGTCCTTCAGATTAATAATTTTTTTAATTTCAACATTGACTGTAGTTTTTGATCACCTCTTGTATAGTGGTGAAAGCCTGGTAGGATATGTGGCCACGCTGATGAAGGCCTGCTGATCTTACAGTGTGGGGAACAGTGAAGGAACAGAAATTAGAGAAGGATAGATATTATCAAATACTCAAATGTCAGATGAGCAATATTAGATTTGGCTTCAGAGCATGAAAGTTAGTCCAAAGAATCTAAACACCAGATAAACAATTTTCAGCTCAGTCCAGGAAAGTGTCCCTGAGGGACAGTGTTTGTTTTTCTGCACAAGCAACAGGACTTAAATAGGGGCAGGATGGTTTCATTAGACAGGTGGTTGAACTAGATGAATTCTAAGATTCCTAAGAGTTTAAGAAGGCTTAATGCAAAGTGACTATTTACTTCAGTTTAAGTTAATATATCTGTGCATGTCACTGATACATTTTACTCTGTACCTTGCTAAATGGGAGAGGCTCTTTGTGTTTGGATTTGATTAACCCACTGACAGATGGCTGGTGTTTTGTTGACAATGATTGCTGTTTGACTAAAATTATTTCCACCTTTTACAAACATATAGTCATGGTATTTGCTACCTCATCAAAACAGGAGTCTCATTAATCTATTCCTCAATGAGATTATGACAATCATTGATATAGACGATGTTAAAGACCATTGTCTGTGTGCCAAGTATTGTGCTGAGCACAGTCCATATCATGCCTCACTTAATCTCATAATAATCTTCTGAGTTCGATGCCATGTGATCCCATTTTACAGATGAGTCAACTGAGCCATGTAGAGCATCGTGTAGTTTATTGAAAGTCAAACAACTGAAGTAGCAGAGCAGAGTTTGGATTCTGAAAAATCTCCGTTCTAAGCTTGGGGTCTTACTAACTACACATTTAAAACACAGATGAGGAGGCAGAGAAAAAAATTTAGCAGTTGTTAAGGAGGCATTGAATGTGGTAATTACCCTAAGGAGCTAGAAGTAAAGTTTCACATTTTTTCCTAGGATACCAAAATATTCCAAGTGCTATTTTTTCATTTCTGTAAATTGTGATGCTATAGCTAAGTTTCTGCAGGTTATTTTAAAAGATGAAGTATCTCACAACATGGATAGTATGAAAATGCTTTATTTAAAGACAGCTTTGTTGGGTTTTTGTTCTCGATATCACTTTTGAATTTTCTGCTCAAAGGGAAATAATCAAGTTTAAAAAGGGAAAGATTTCTCAGTATAGTTCAGAACCTGTTCACTTTATGCCTGTGGACAAACTTTTTCTTGGTGAAGATTTTCTGTCACATAATTTGACGATGCTCCAGTTCTATAATATTTTAGGATGGTTCCAAGCTGGACACGCTGTACTTCTTTATAGGACCAATGACTCAATGCTGATAGATTTCAAGTATACTACCGTTATCCGTTCAGGCTTAGCACAGGGTTTTTTAATTCTCACTGCTCCTGTGACAATCAGATGATAAGGTTTGTTACACTTGTATTTAAAAAAATGCTACTTCTTCAATCTGAAAAAGTCATTAAATAAAGATAGCTTTTAAAAGGGCACAGCCTTCCATGCATCTAGTGATATTTTCAAAGCCAGTGAAAAACTATGAGGCCCAGCTGGTTTATATTTGAGTTGGCAAACTAGGGTCAAATAGTAAATATTTCCAACTTTGTAGGGCTGAAAAGAGACATTCAGGCTCTATTGTAACTGCTCAATTCTGTCATTTGGTGTAAGAGCAGCTTTAGATAATATGGAAACATATGCGTGTGGCTGCGATTTGATACAACATGATTTCTGGACAATGAAATCTCAATGTCATGTAATTTTCAGCCTCACAAATATTCTTTCTTTTTTGTCATCTAAACATATAAACCTCATACTTAGTTTTTAGGCCATACACATTCAGAGGGCGGACATGACCCTGTGCTGTGGTTTGCTCCTCCTGGTGTACCCCGAGCTTAGCCTGACCTTAGCCTGAATGGAGAAAACGTGTAACTCTTCAAAGCTAGAAGAGAAGTTTGGGAACACTGGCCCTTGGCATATTTCTACCTCATCTTTCTGCATCCTTTCTTCACTCCTGGATTTGCCAAAGACTACTTGCTTCTAGCCAAGAGAGCTGCTTTGTGATTGTAACCACCAAAAAACCAGTCAATTGTCCAATGATTGTTAGCTACAAAATAGCAGCACACCTCTCCTCATCCTTGAGGGGATGCAATCCCTTGTATTGCAACTATTGGTGACTTACAATGGTGACAGCAAGGAGCAGCAGAATTTACAAAACACAGCAATCACACTCCTGGACATTTATCTCTGAGAAATGAAAATGTAAATCTAATCAACATCCTGTACAGCAGTGCTCATAAGTAGCTTTGTTTGTGATAGACCCAAACTGAAAACAACCAAAATGCCTTTCAGTAGGTGAATGGTTACATAAACTGTGGTTTAGTCATACCATGGAATACTACTCAGGAATCAAAAGGAACAAAACAAATGACTGATATGTGCAATAATTTGAATGAATCTTAAGATCATTATACTGATAGAGTAAAAGCCAATCTTAGAGGATCACATGTTGCATTTTTCTCTTTATGTGAAGCATTCCCATAATGGTAAAATTTTAGTGGCAGAAGACTCATCACTGTTGTGGCTAGTGTTCACTAAGGGTTAAAGGAGGTGTGGATGGGGGAGGAGGTGGGGATAACTTCCTAGAGAGAAGAGAGATCTTAGTAGTGATGGAATAGTTTTTTGTCTTGATTGTGGTAATGATTATATGGATCCCCACATGTAATAAAATAACATAAAACTACACGTATGGATTATATCACGTCAGTTGCATGGCTTTGATATTATACCATCAGCCTTTGAGGGAAACTGCAGTAAGGGCAGGGAACCTCTCCCGTGCTCTTTGCAGCTTCACAAGAACCCACAATTCTTACAAACCTACAACCTGGTTGGTCATTAAGTTATTCCTGCATGTGAGGTCCCAGGTGCTTTCAGTTTATTATCTAGGCCTCACGATGGTATTGCTAGGTGGGTGTTTTTACCCCGTTTTACAGTTGAGGAAACTGAAGATCAGAAGGTAAAAAAAACAGAAGAAAGACCACACAACCAGAAAGCAAAGAATTCGAGTCCACAGTGTCTACAGCTTAACTTTCCAAAACGAAAACAGAATGCACATGTGCATCTTCAAATTTAGCAATATTCGTTCATTAATTAAGGGCCGCCTTTCCTCATCTGATGTGTAAATTCTATTTTTCCTTTCCTATCATGGAATTGGTTTCATTTTTGCTTTACTTTTCTGATTATATAGTCTATCCAGAAGAGCATAGAAATAATTCTTTTCCATAAATTTAAACAGAAACACTAAGAGAATTCAAAACAATCTCACATTTTAAAAATTATTATTTAGAGAAATTTACTTGAGGATACAAAGTTGGCTGTGGGAATTACACGGTTGTGGACATCTGAAGAATGTTCCCCTCAGCTCCCTTGATGAGGGACTGGATTTGGGTTTCATAATTGCATCCTGCACACGGCACTTGCTGCTTCGTGCTGGGCTCAAGGACAACCACTTGGGGAGCCCGTGGGGTTGGGAGACAGCCAAATGGACTCGTTTCCAAAAATCCCGCTGGGTGAGCGATGCAGACTTTGATCATTTACATGATGTAGCTGTGTTGCAAATGACAGCAACCAACAGTTACAAGGCTGACGGCAAACATCTGCACTGATGTGGAAATGGAGGGTTTTGATTTTGAAGAAAAGGAGACCAAGGAAACAGCCAGCCCAGAATTTTTGCTTTCTTTATATAAAAACGTAGAATGATTTCTAATTCTGTGCTTTCATTTACAACTAATTTTTAGCCAGATATATCAATTTACCTCTGATTTCATACATTTAAAATACTTATCTTCATAACCATATTCTTGGTCCATAATTTTTAGTATCAATTACTAATTATTTTCTCTGCTTTCCTTTGCCACTACTTCCAGTTTGTGCACCAACATATAGCCAAAGTTCTATTTTCTATATTCTTTTTTCCCCTCTTCTCTTTTCTCTCCTTTCCTCCTCTCCTCTCCTTTTCCTTCCTTCTTTGAGATGGAGTCTCTCACACCACTGTTGAACTCTTGGGTTCAAATGACCCTTCTTCCAAGTAGGTGGAACTATAGCATAGCACCTGGCCTGAGGAATTTTCTTAACGTGAAATCCAATCCAATCCTTCTCCTTCTCCTCCTCCTCCTCTTCCTCCTTCTCCTCTTACTTATCCTCTTTCTCCTTTTTTAGCATTAAGATCAAACACAGAGCCTCGCACATACTAAGCATATGCTATTACCACTATGTTACCCACCCAGCTCCCAAATAATTCTATTAAAAATCTTCCAATGACATCTAATTTCACTTTAAAGAAAATCCAAACTCTTCAGCAGATTGTGTGTGGGCATATAAAAGTGGATTGCTGCCTGTCTTTCTAAACTCACCACCTGCCAGTTCTCCCCTTGTTCAAACTTCTTGGCGCACTGGTCTTCTTTTGTATTTTGAGCATGCTGAATTCACCTCACCTATGGGCCTTTGCACATTCTGCTCTTCTTGGAGCACTCTTTACAACTTCTCTGGCTTCAATTATACCACTCCTCAAATTTCTTCTTCCCAGAAAGACCATCTCTCACATATGATAAGCATAGTTAATACTGTTTACTTTCTATTACCTCCATCCTGTGATTTTTATTCCGTTTTCTGTTTAGCACCTGCCATGCCTTGGAATTATGCTGTTTTATTTGTTGTCTGTTATCTGGTATTCCCAATAAAATATAAGTCCTTTTTAAAAACTTTTTTTTTTGTTTTTGTGTTATTGGGGATCGATTCTGGGGCCATTAAGGAAGTTACCACTGAACTACAAGGTGTGATCAAAACATAGGGTGAATGTTTAAGTTATAAAAAATTATTACAGTAAAAGACACATTGCCCTTAAACCCCTGCAAAATACTCTTCTCTGTTTAAACACACTTACCCCACAGGCCCTGCCACTTTCTGAAGCAGTGCGGAAGGTCCTCCTTTGTAAATGTCTCTACCAGGTGCGACTGCTGCTGCAGAGGCCATCCAAGGGAAAAGCAGGATTTTAAATCCATTATGGTACGTCCTTGCCCACCTTCTTCCCCAGATCTGGCCCTGTGTAACTTCGGGCCCTTCCCTAAATCAAAATGACCTTGAAAGGTAGACATCTTGAATTGATTCAGGACATCAAGGAACCACAACAGCACAGTAAAAGAGCATTTCCAGAAGCGCTTAAGAAAGTAGCAAAAACAATGGGGTGATTGTGTTTGAAGCAACAAGGAACATTTTGAGAGGGATTAATGGCAACGTGCCCTTCCCCGTAATACACTTTTTAAGCATTCATCGTATGTTTGATCCCGCCTTGTAAATCCCTGGCTTTTTTATTTTTTACTTTGAGAAGGTGACTTCCTAAATGGCCCAGGCTGAACTGCCACTTGCAGCCCTTTGGCTGCAGGCTCTTGGATATCTGGGATTACTGGCGTGTGCCGCCTTGCCCAGCTCCAAAATGTAGTTTTGTAAAGGACGGGAGAACGTTTTGTTTTGTTTACTGCTGCCTCCTGAGAACCTAGACTAATTTCTAGCATGTAATAAACTCTGTGTTTTACTTGTGGAAGGAAGAATACATCAGCACTGTGCCCACCGAAACACGTCCTTTCTGTCTAACTAGGTGCTTGTACGCACCTCCACCCCCAGACCCGAGCTTGCTGTGCTCGAGCTTTGGTCATTATACACACAGGAAGCACGTGCAGACTTCTGAGCTAGAGCTGGATCAAACCCCCACTTCTTGACCGGCCCTTGGCAGGGTTTTTGAAGCATTTTTCCAGGTTCTGCCCTGCTCTCTGTTCTGTTTCTCCAGGTTCCAGGAGCCTTGCTGCTAATGACGCTGATCCTTTAAGCCTGACCGGATGGCTGTCTCTGAGTCCCTGCCTGGCGCTGACGTTTGGGACCAGAAAAGCCTCACCCTTGACCACACACCTGACCTACTCTCCAGTGCATCCTTTCTTCCTGTTCCTGTGGGTGACTCATATTGAGTCTTTAGTTTCACCTCAATCTTCGATCCAAGTTGGCAACTCCTCCCACTCCTCACAGTGCTCTGTCCTCTCATTTTGACTCAGCCCCTTCCCAGGGGATGCTCTCAGAGAGGCTTCATTGAAATTTATTTTGGAATCTAAGCCAGAAAACCTGGAATCAGTGAAGAACAAATTCTGGATATGAAAACATGACTAATCACCTATCATGTTCTATCAAGAACCCTTTTGCAGCTTGAAGGTGAGTCTGTGACTGTAGCCTACAGAGACAGAGCTGACTCTGACTGTCATATTTAATCACTAAAACTACCTGCAGGAAATATGAGTGGTAATACCCAGATTGGAACACTGTCCACTCTTTCAAATTCCCTCTGTTTGCAGCCTTCTGAATTCATTGCTTTAAATCAAGAATCTTGAGTTTTTCAAGCCTAGTCTTCTTAGGCTGGAATTTTCCATGGAAAGCTTCCAGTCATCCAAAGATTCCTTGTCAGTATATCCTGCGAATATTAACTACTGTGACGGATTCAGCAACTCTGGCCTTATCTGTACACTGCAGACAACCTTAGAGAACTGTAATGCTGGAAAATATTCAGGTGACATAATCTTTTCACTTTTCATTACACAAGAAACTTTGGTAATGTGCCAGGGACATATTTTGGTACCTCTGCAGAGGCCCTTCTCAGGCTTGACAGACTTCACCAACCACCTTATGTTTGGCAAAACATTTTAGATCTTGATAATGAAGGAAAACCACAAAGCAGTTATTTTTATCGTAGGAGCATTTTGCTAGTAATCTGCTTTGAAAACACTACATGAAAGTTGAAGTTGTTACAATGAAACAAAGGACACAAAGAATGTTTGTAGAATTGTAAAAGAGACAGTTTATGATATGCCATGAATTTCAGCTGGTTTAATAGGACTGGGATTTAAACTTTCAAGCAATAATAGCTTAACATGCATAAGCCCCTATAATTAGGATTTTTTTTTTTTTTTTTGCGAGGGTTGCTGGGGACTGAACTCAGGGCCTTGTGCTTGCTAGACAAGTGATTTACTACTTGAGCTAAATTCCCACCCCAATTAAGAAATTAAGTTATACAATATTGTCTGCTTATCAACCTTAAATCATAGACTTGCTGTGATAAGGGGATTTTTATAAGTTATTAAGTAAGCTCTTATTTCTATTTTCAGACAGGATTAGACCTGGAGTATCTTAGCAAATAGGTACTGTGATGTATCACAGAACAATGCTTTGGTCTATGACTGACCACATATGTGTCGTAAAGCCTCATAATATTACACTACCTAGTATTGTGGCTGCCATCTTCTTTTGTGTAAACACACTGGGTGACATTCATATAATGACAAAATCACCTAACAGTGCATTTCTCAGAAACTGTCCACAAGGTATGCTCATCATTAAGCAACACGATACTGTACCTGCTCAAAACAAGTGAGGAAAGGATCTCTGCCTAACTCGCCATCTCTCTTTATATTCATTCAAGGATTCTCTGACATTCTAATTCCTTCCGGCACTAATGGAAAAAATGCAAATCACCATTCAGTTCAGTATTTGCATTTCTAAACACTTATTAGTACATGTTTGCAGTATATAATGTTTATAGTCTCTGTGTGGTGTTGGTACATGTTCATTTCATTATGCAAAACTTTTTTTCAGAGGATGAGTTTAAATGGTTACCTTAAGGAGAAAAATAACTAGGTGAAAAAAACAAGAAGTAAAGTCCTATGTTTTAAAAATTTGGTATTTCCTAAGCATAACCAGTGAGACTGAATACAAGTTTTTACTGGGAAGTATGGAATGGTAAAAAGGACAAAATGTGAAGAGTAAAAAAAATTACATTTCTAGGAAAATGGCATGCATACTTTCCCCTTGTTATTCCCTGTAATACAACGCAAAACTTTAGTTGTTGCACACTCATCTCTTGGTATTTGAGGAGACTGATTTCAGGACACCTGTAGATAGCAAAAGCCAGATCTGCTCAAGTTCCTTATGTAAAATGGTATAGGATTTGCATATAATCTATGCTCATCATGTTGTACGCTTCAAGTCACCTCTAGACTACTTATAATACCTAATACAGTGTAAAAATGCTGTATAAAAGGGGTTACGTTGTATTGTTTAGGGAAAAATCACAAGAAAAAATTAGTCTATACATGTTCGATATAGAAACAATATTTTTTCCAGTACTTTCTATCTTGTTGAATTGGTGGATGTGGAATAACAGGTAGAGAGTGGCTACAGTATGAAAAATAAACACAAGAAAACTCTGAAGGCATATCTGTCAGAGACTTGAGATCATAAGGAGCTATGTGACGATAAGTCGCTGTATTTTCTTTTTGTCTCATAGGGCATATTGCTGACCTGCATACTGGAGAAGCTTGACCTTGCCAATTCCAACAGGCACAGACAAAAGAATCCCTAAGAAAGCCAGTCCTCTTTAGCTAAAGTACCAGGAAAGGAGCAGCTTGGCCAGAATGAACACTTTTAGGAAATAACACCAGAAAACAAAAGCAAACAACGATACCCTCACTTCCACATCTAACAAAAGAGTGAGTAGGGCACCCAAACCTCTGTCCTCACTGGAAGGAGCCCCAACCCACCTCCTCCATCACCTAGTTAATGCGCTGTCAAAGAGGTAATCATCGGGGCGGTACAGAGCCCACAAGGCCACCCCGATTCTATCCCACATAGAGGGGTCAGTGGAGCTGCCCTACTTCTTCCACCGCATGTGGAACTGAGGGAGGCCTCTGGGGATAGAACCCTCAGCCTGTCGGCATTTATAAGAAGAACCTCCCCTCTCCTACCAAGGGAGACCAAGAGGAGAACCTGGACTTTCAGCTGTACTTGCACCGGAATCTTGTCAGAGGAGTCCTGCTGAAGTGCCATTATTAAATAAAATCTAGAATGTTTCGACATGGTATCCAAAATGGTCAAGCATCAGTCAAATCACTTGTTGTACCAAGAACCAGGACTCTCTCACACTGAATGAGAAAAGACAATTGACAGATTAATATATAGTGATCCTGTCAATATGGCCTGATACTTTTATGACTAATGTCATAAAAATTCTTTGAATGGAAAAACAAAACCCCATTGTATTTCCATATATTAGGGAAAAGAACACATGGATACTGAAATAGAATATACAACACTATTTATAATCACTCAAAAGAAATTTAGAACATGTGTAATATAACAAAATATGCATAGGTGTTGGATGCCAAAAGCTGTAAGACACTGGTGAAAGAAGCAAGAATATCTAAGTAAATGGAGAAATATTCTGTGCTGATAAATTGGAAAATTCAACATAGTAAAGATATCAATTCTGCTCGAATTTAAATATAGGTTTATTATAATTTCTATAAAACTCCCAGGAAAGGAATTTTCTTTTTTGAGAGAATTTAGGGGAAAAAAAGCAAGAGGGTGGAATCAGTCTACCTGATTTCAAGACTTAACAATAATCAGAATCATGTGGTATGGAACAGGGAAAAGGCATGCATGCCAATGAAACAGAATACAGAACTCATAAACAGCCCTAACGAGCCTAGCCAATCAAGTTTTTATAAGTGCGAAAAGGCAATTCGATGGAAGAAAGACAATTTTTCAGCCAAAAAACTCCTAATATAAACCTTGCGCATTATATAAAAATTAACTAAAAATTTGTCACAGATTCCTCCTGCCATAACCATGGGGATGTTGGGAATATTTAAAGGAGAAAGCTTGTCTCAAGTTTTCTTGAGACAGATCTACATCTTTCCAATCCCTGCTGAGTTCTTCCAAGCA
>PVJO010012734.1:0-54407 GCA_004026905.1 Hystrix cristata | reverse complement strand
TGCACTATGGTCCGATAGTATGCACGGGATGATTTCAATTCCCTTACATTTACTTAAGTATCCTTCATGGGCTAGTATGTGGTCTATTTTGGAAAACGACCCGTGTGCGGCTGAGAAGAATGTGTATTCTGTTGCTGTGGGGTGAAACAGTCTGTAGACATCTGCTAAGTCCATTTGTTCACAGAGATGATTCAGTTCTGATATTTCTTTGTTAATTTTTTGTCTAGTTGATCTGTCTCTTTGTGAGAGTGGGGTGTTGAAGTCTCCCATTATAATTGTGTTAGTGTTTATTTGATCTTTCATGTCCCTTAATATTAGTTTTATGTACATAAAACTGATAATTTTCTATTTTCAAAACAGCTTTTATAGCATTAGCTTTAATATTAGGTATGTGATCCATTTTGAGAATTAATACACTATGGATCAAAGTTCAGAGTTCATAATTAACCAGCTGTTCTGGCACCATTTGTTGAAAAGACCATCCTTTCAAAATTCAATTGCTTTTGAAATTTGCTCTCTTTCACAGAATTTTGTTGTTCTCTCTACAAGATGTTTCGACTATTTCAAATCCTTTTCCATTCCATGTGAGTTTTAGAATCAGCTTGTCAATTTCTACAAAAAAGATACACAGACTTGATTGAACTAGTATCTAGAGTAGAGTCTAAATGGGAAACAATGATATCCTAATTAGGATAATGTTTCTGATCCATGAACATTGTTTATACATGTGTTTTTATACATGTGTTTTTAAATTTCAGAAATGTCTGCCGTGTTCAGTGTGTAGGTCTTTTATGTTTTTTGACAGATTTACCCCTGTGAAATTAATACTGTTTGATGATGTTGTAAATGGTATTTTTATTACTTCAGTTTTGGATTGTTACTAAAATATAGAAATGCAATGACTCATATATTGATCTTACATCCTGTAATTTCACAAAATTTACTAACCTAGTAACTTTTTGTTAGTCAATTAATTTTTTTTCTAATCAAGGTCATGTTTTCAGATAAAGAATGTCTTTCTTTCCATTAATTGTTTTAAAAATTTCTTTTATTTGACTTCTTGTATGGACTAGAACCTACACTACAGTATTGAATAAATGTGATGAGAGGAAAAATTCTTGTCTTATTAATGTTCCTAATGACATTTTTATCATTGAGCGTGCTGTTAGCTATAAGTTTGGGGAGATAATGCCTCTTCCTTTTCTAGTTTGAGTTTTTAATAAGAATTGCATGTTGGATTTTGTCAAATTACTTTTTTTCTTTTTGGATTTATTGAGATTATTCTGTACTTTATCATTTTTGATTTGTTAATATGGTCAATTACATTGATTGATCTTAGAATACTCAACTGATCTTCCATTTCTGGAATAATAACCTCTTGGTTGTAATGCATTATGGTGTCTAAATATCATTGTATTAGGTTTCCTAAAATTTTAAAAATATTTTTTCATCTAAGTTCCTTTTAATATCTTTGCCTAGTTTTGGCCTTACAATATGCTGACCTCAGAGTATATTGGAAAGTGTTCCTTCCTACTTTATTTTCCTGGAAAAGCTTATGTAAAATTGGTATTAATTTTACCCCAAAATTTGTTAAAATTCTCCCGTGAGGTCAGGTTATATAAACCTGAATTTTTCTGTATGGAAATGTTTTTTCTACAAATTTAATTGTTTTAAAAAAAGACACAAGACTATTTCAATTATGTAGTTCTTCTTGAGTAAGCTGCTGTAGGTTTTGTCTTTCAAGTGATTTAAGTATCTAGAACATGTACTGCATTGTCACTTATCTCATTTTTCACATTGGTAATTGATGTCTGTCTTTCATTTCCTATGAGTGCTCTTCATTATTTATCAATTTCATAGTCTTCCTCAAATAAGTAGATTTTCCTGCTCTTTTTTCTTTGTTTTTCAATTCTTTGCTTCATTGATTTCAAATGTAGTCTTTACTATTTAATTTTTTTACTTTCTTTTGCTTTAAGTTTTTGTTTTATTAGTTTCAATTTTTTAGGGTCTAACCTAAAACCATTGGTTCGGGAATAGTATTCTGTTGTCAGATAGTTATTCAATGCTACTAAATATCATGTGTGCCATTTAAGTATTACTTGCTGCATTCTACAAATTTGAATATGCTGTACTTTCATTTTCACTTAGTTCAAAATACTTCTGAACTTCGTATACTTTTTGAATTTTATTTGTACCCATTGTTTGATTAGAGTTATACTGTTTAGTTTATAAATATTTAGAGACTGGCATATATCATTTTGTTATTGACTTCTAATTTCATTGCTATTAATGAACATATGTGGCTTACACAATTTTTAAGTTGTTCCTATCTCTTGTATGGCCTAGGAGGTGGTCTACCTTGCTCAATATTTCATATGATTAAAGGAATGTATAGTCTACTCTTGTTGAATTATTAGGTCAAGTCGCTTAGATTAAATTATGATGTCAAGATATTATGTTTCAGTATTCTTTATGGTTACTGGCTCTCTGTCTACTTCTACTCAAAACTATTGAGATAGGAGTATTGAAATCTTTGATCATAACTCAGGAATCCAACTATTTATGTCTTTTGACTTTGCTTTTTCCACAAAGACACCACATGCTAACTCTGAGAAAGAATCTGAGTAACTCAAGTCACTGTTAAAACTCTGGGACTAGAAATGGTATACTATAAGGTTAATCATCATTGGCTAAGAAAATTGCATAGCTCCAACAAAACACAAGGGAAGGTGAGAAACGTAGAAGAAGCAAATGAAATATTTTGTTAGGAATAACCATGTTTTCTCCAATAAATTTTACCCCAAGTTAGCAATGAAAATTCTCCCAGATCTCTTATACTTTGGTATGGGGAACTGAGGGTTTAATCTTCTTCCATATTGTAACTTTTAGATATGGCACATGGCACACAGCTCACATCTTGGCCTTCAGAGGTGATATGTCTATTTGAAAGTGTAACTAAAATCCTTATTTCTTTCAAGAAATCTTTGACATATGAAGTATCATACTGTCTTATGGAATAGCGTAATGATTAAAATATTTGTGACATTATGTGCCAGTTAGTTTATCAATTGGAAATGTAAGTAATTTTACTTTGTCTTTATGGAAACTATTTTTATCCCAATTTCTGAGACAAAGGCACTGAAGTATAGAGATAAAAGTAATGTATACATGGACAAATAGGTAAAAAATGGGCAGAGCTGTTCTTTAGACCCTGATTCTGAGTCCATCTTATGCTGAAGTCCTTTCTGCAGGTATTCGATGTAACTACTAAGATAATTTTTTCTTCATATTTTGTTAAGTGGATTTATAGGGAAGAAAGATGGAAACATGTCATACTATGAGTGGCAACTACATTTCATTTACTACTGATTAAAATATAGTAATAAGTAACTCAGATGTCCTAAGAAATAATTATAAAGTCATGCTTAGTGTTATAGACATCCTAAGATAGCTACCTGCAATTCTTTCGAGGACTATCATAAAGAAAAGGGTTATATGGTGGTATGTGGGCCACTGTGAGGTTATATACAATGTATAGTAACAGATTGAAACTGGTTATATAATTCTATAAATGTATTTATATTATGTAAATGATAATATATGGATTATGGTACCATATCCATATATATATATACATATATATATATATATATATATATATAACCTCTCTCTATGTAATCATACCATATACATGTGTGTGTGTTTTACATACTCAGATGATTCTTGGGTTCCTTAATCCCCAAACTATTATCTGGGAAAAAAAAAAAGCATCTCCTTGATGAATCAGCATTTTGAAGGCTCAAGAGTTAGTTTTCACAGCCTCTAGTGGTGAATATTTTGCCAAGAGGGGCTACCACTCTCTCTCAGCATTTACAGTCACTGTGTGCCTCATCTGTAAAGAATGGTTATAATGCTTCTGTCACAAAAGTGAAAGACTCTTAACTCAAAAAGCCTCAGGCCCGAGGGAGATACTAAGCTTCTTCATAGAAGTGATGGAAACATAATTATCACTCTTCAAAGGTGAGGCTGAATTTCTTTTTATTTCTTTGCAAAGTAGTGAGTAAAAAGTGTGATGTAATATGAAACAAATTAACCTTGCCAACATGAATGAAAAAATCAGCAGGGATGAATTAGGTGCTATCCTAAATTGATCGGAAATCTCTTTCCAGTGTTTAGTAGTTTTGCCTAACTTTGTTTTCATTTTTTAACAATGAACTCTCAAGCTTCTGTGTACTTGAGAAGTTTAAATACAGTAATATAGCTTTTATAACATTATAGCTCATGTCAGAACAAGGCAGTGGTAAACGTTACAGGAAAAATGACCTGTCTTCGTATACATTTCAGTTTCAGTTCTAAACTTTGTATCACATATGTCATTTTGATGTATTTCAATTCCTTTTTCCTTCTGATTTGACATTTTGCTCTCTTCTTCATGGCCTGTGTAGAGATTCCTCTCCTGTTTGTGCTCTATGCAAGTGACACTTGAGGAAAACCAAGCATTGCATTCTGCAGTCTTTATATCCACGAATAGAATGAGAATCCGTCCACTCTTCCACGTCTAAGAGTTTACATGCAATTTTAAAGCTTGATGGTCACCTTGAAGCAGTTTTACTTTCTAAAGACAGTTCCAAACAAATATTAAACCTCGAATGGAATCTGCAATACATACTGTATAGACTGGTAGGTAATTAAAAGTGATTTTAGGAACTTTATGAAAAGAAAATCTCAAAATATTTAATTAATGGGACATTCATGATCTAGAAAAGTCTTCTGGCTTAACAGATATATAAAATAATACAAGACTATACTGAATTTAGCTTTAATAGTATCTATTTCTAATTTCTATCTCCATCTATATCTCATCTCTAGTTCTATCTTATCTTTTGAAAATATGCTGGCATGTAATGCCTTTGGCTGTAAACTCAAACCAGTTCAATAACTGCAGTCATATTAACAAATAAAGGATACAAAATTTAACTATCCCTATAACCTATGCATGACTGACATTTTCATAGGGCAGAAGTTCAGGTCCAAACTAATACAGCTGTGAAGAAAGTACATACATTGTAGCCATAGGGTATGTTCTACGTTATTTAATAATACTTATTTAATCCAGTTAGGCTCATGGCTATATACTCTGTAATACTGGGTTGTTTTTCTATCATTAGTAAATAAGATGAAATACAACAGTGATGCCATTATTTTTCAAAGAAAAGAATTTCAAACTCCAAGAACATAAAATTCCTAACGACTCCCAAGCTTTAGAAAAACAAAGGTAGCAAACAAAAGTACAGCTTGTAAGACTGATTTAGACTAATAGACTCTATACAAGCTGACTAATAGAAGTCAAGCTTGTATAGAGTTGGCGATTGGTTCCAGGATCTTCATGAATAACAGAATCTATAGATGCACAAGTCTCTTTAATAAAATGACATCGTATTTGCATATAATCTATGTGCATCCTCACCTATACTTTAAATCATCTTTAGATTACTTGTACTTAATGTAATATAAGTTCTACATAAATGGTTGCTATATTGGATTTTTAGGGAATAATTAATAGAATTTCAGTGTTTGTGTTGCCAAATTGAGCATGGGAATAATTAATTAATAGAAAGAGAAGTCTGTACATATTCAGTGAAGGTGCATTTTTCCATATACTTTCCATGTATAGTTCATTCAGTCTGCAAATTCAGAACCTGTGGATGTGAATTACCAACTATGTTTTGAATTTTGCTGTTTGTCTGGCTATCAGAAGTAACTTTAAGGAGATATATCTACCTAGTAGCTTGCTTTTCATAAAGAGATATCACAATATATACCCTTCATTTGTGGATTTGCCAGTGCAATATGTAAATGAATTATGTGAATTAGTCATTATGCTATTTTGTGCTTACTTGTTTCCTCCTCAACCTCTCATGAGGTCCTGTAGTTACTGTAATGCAGCCTAATTGCTTCTGTAACCTTTCTGTCCTGCCTGGCATTTGATCCATGTTTTCTTCTCCACCAGCCAAGCCTCAGACTGTTGTCTGATCACAGGAGACTCTGTCCATTTTTTTGGCAACAGCTCCATATACAATCCAGACTTTGGGAAAAGGTGGTAGCCGTTGACCCCTTGTTTGTACAGAGCATTATGGTGTAAAATATGGAATGTGTCCCAGGTTGACCGGGTGTGGCTATTACACTGACATCCCAAGGAAGGTAAAAATTCTGTGGTATTTTTTTTTAAATTTGAGAAAACAGAAAATAATCTTACTTATCTCAGAACCCTTCCAGAGGGAATACAGGCAATAAGAACCAAAGCTCTGGCTGATCCCTGAGAACGGAACAAAATAATGGGAGCTAACTCACAAAAGGATCTCAACTAGCAGCCAGGCTAAACTGGGAAATACCACAGGAGTCCTTGCAAATTTATGTTGTCTGTATTTTCAGGCCAGATTGGACTCAGAATTAGGGAGCTTCTGATAAATCACTTTGAAATATTCATTTATAAATGGGAATAAAATTTGGACAGAGAAATGCAAGATGTTGGCAGCAAGACTTCTGAGTAAGATTAGCAGAGATGGGACTTCCAAGCAGAGAATTTCTCTTTTTAGTATGAGGGATTACCATACATCAATATACTTTTGGAAATTATGCATCCAGATTTTTTAAAATGGTATTATGAACACAGTATTTTCCTTCATTTATTTTGTTAGTGCCAGACATGAACATTAGAGGAGACCCATGATGCCAGAGGAGCTTATTTTGACACGATGTATGTAGTGAGTACAGTGGGCCATATTTCAGCTTTTATTTGGTTTTATTTTGTTTTGACATAGAATATCAACTCTATCTTTTCAAGTAAAACCTTACAAATTTTATGAATGAGCAATTCATTTTTCTACAAACAAAAACTTTGAATTCAAAAGTAATGTTACCCTAAAAGAAAGAAGAAAATAGCATCCTGATTTTCTAGAGAGCAAAGCAGAATTATGAGGTTGTTGTTTTTAAATAAAGTGGGTTCAATATGATTTTTACTTCTGGTTAAGTGTACCATAAATATGTTACCTCTTCTTTATCTATTTCTTCTAACTGAAATGGAAGTATTCAGGGTAGAAATCCTGGAGTCTGAGAACAAGAGACTGGCAAGCTGGTTGCTCTGTGGTTTTTCCCCACCTCCATTAGCACATGGGCCTAGTTCCCAGTCTAGAGCGGCTCAGCGTCGGTTCAGTGAAGTTTTCTTCTTGACTTCACATGAAACACCAGATGTGAGCTGCTTAAATTAAAGTGGGTTGGAAGTGCAGAGAGGCAGAAATAATAACTTATCCAAATCACATCCTTTTCTTAAATCTTTGAATTTATTCTGTCTGTTTCGTGTTTCTGGCATTGGTACACCCCTCTCCATTCAAATAGTTCGAGTGTGCCTAACTGCTGAGGCGGCTGTGGTTCTGGCTTTACTTTCCTTCTGCTTGTCTTGGAGAAAAGAAAATCCTCCCTTTTGGCCCTTGCAGTATTCTCCTTTCTGAATATTTGGATGGCTCAAGAATAGATCAGCCAAATGCAGTGAGCCCTCGTCTTGCTACTGACTGGAGACACAGCCCCCCACATCTCTGAGAGGTATGCAGATGATAAAGGCGGTTCCTTTCACCCTGCGAATTACCAGGTAGAGCAGTTTTAGGTTTCTGAGGCCTGCTTATTTCAGAAGAGAATGCTAGTGCAAAGAAGTGCAGTAGACCCTGTGTTGTTAGGAGGAGCAGGAATCTGAGGAATGTGCAGCCAATTCCCTTCTCCTCTCCAAACATGAGGAGGCGTCTGTGAAATCTTTCTCTTGCAGATGGCTCAGGTGAGGTCAGGCATGTGGCTGTAGAAGGGTTTGGCTGGACTTACTCAAAACACCTGTATTTCTGCCCCCTCATGACTTGATCGGGGGCTTTCCACCTGCTCCTTTGGGTGTTGATACTACAGGAGTTTATCCCTTAGATATTTCCATTTCGTTTGCCATTTTCTCACTCTGGAATTGTGGCACAATACAATTCATCATAGAAAGATGAAATAAAGCAGAAGTTTTAGTGATACTGTTTCATGACAAATGAGGATTTTTTCCCAATTACTGAGTAATTGGAATCGTTAGTAAGTCTTCTCTAATTGAGGTGCCTAAAGTTTTGTCATAGTTGTAAATGTTATTTATTACACTGACTAACAATTACAATTATAAAATTATTTTGAGTTTTGAAAGAAGTTTATGAGTTACAAAGATATCTCATGAACATTTCCTCATTTTATACATGCATATTCATACAAATGTATCAGGGGACATATGAATGGCAATAACTTTCAGGAGATTCAACACATCTATGAAGTAGTATCAGTTAGGATTCTTAGAAATAACAACAGTTTTGAAAGAAGTTGGTTAGTTTGACTAGTGAAATCTACTTCAGATGCCAAATGATTCGCTAGATATCTTGCACTTAATTATCTGGCATTTTAGTTTAGCCATGGATAAGAATATATATAGGGAATGGAAGGGAGGGGATGGGAAGGGGGGAAGAGGGAGGAAAACCAAGATGTATCATGTACAGGTACAAAATAACCATGTTGATTATGATCATTATATATACAATGTACCAATACATGTTCTTGGTAAAAATAATAAAAAAATTTAAAAAAAAAGAATATATACAGGGAGTTAAGGGTGAGAGGATTAGAGGAAAATTTCAGCCCTTAGAGGGTTGAGAATAGGTAACGAGGACAGAACTTTACTCTGATATTATGCATAAGAGAAATATAATGCTGTTTGTACCTATTTTTTTCTTTGGCAAGACAAGACAGAAAGAAAATAATGTTTGGACTAAAGCAGAATCTTAATAAAAGCCACAGTAAAAATAAATTGGAAGGCGAATTTAATTATTGTTTTCCTCTACTTGATTCGCTTTCTGTCTTCTTTGCAAACTTCCTGGTGCTTAGTTTTGATTCTTCTTTTATCCTTCATCTGTTGATGTTATTTACATACAGAATTGGAATATTATTAAAATAGAACTGGATTTTAATTAAATATCAAATCAGGATCACAGCTTTAAACTACTTGCCAGCACTGATGGTGATCAATAGAAGATGCTGAACAAAGAAGAAAAATAGATATTCTGAGTACTCAAATATTTTTTCATTTCCCTGTCTTCTTCCTTTTTCTGATTTCCCTACTTTCCTATACTCTCTGTACTTGTTCATATGTCCCCTTTCTTCATTCCTCCTCCTGCTTAATTATTCATATGATGCATACATTTAATTTCCTGTGCATATTTTCTATAGAATATATTTGAACATGGGAAACAGGTGATGCTGACAGTCAGATCATCACATTTGCTAATTCACAAATCTACTTTTGGTTGCCAGTTCCTTTGAATTAAGCATCTTCAAAATAATTTTTATTATGTAATTCTGAATTGTTTCAGAATCATAAAATGTTACTTGCTTGATTGTGTATCTATTATACAATGATTAATTCACCATGATCTTTCATTTGGAAAATCCATTGCCTGTAAGAAGCAAACAGTTCTAAGTGTTCTAGAATATTTTATCTAATTGTGCTTTCATTTTTATAACAATACCGAATTTCCTTCCAAGTTTAGCAATTTGGTTTATTTAACTTATGCAGAAATAAAAATCTTTGTGAAAAATTTTGCTCAGGAAAATTCAGGAGTGTGAATTTGAAAGCCCTCTGCTGAATTGGACCTGTGCTTAGTGGAGTGAGATATTCGCCCATACAGTATGAATTTCTTCATCATGCACCCTTTACTCCTTTTACTTATGCAGTCATAGATTTTTGCAGTATCGTACAATTATAAAGGAATTTTAAAGTGATTCAATAACATATATCTTGGGACTAAACTCTATTCCATCAAGCCATTAATCTGAGTTTACTTATAGCCTGAATGTATAAATTCCTCAAAATTCATGGAAAAAGTATTCTAAATCTAAATTACATAAATAATGACTAAGAAATTTCTGTATTCTTATCACTCTCTCCACATGTACACATGAAATCACCCAGGTGTATATGTGTACAATATAGACTGGTAATATGGTTCTGGATTTTCAGTTTCTTTTCTTTTTTCTTAACCATTCATTTCTTAATGTGTCCTTCAAAGTTTCCTGTATTTATCTGCTTTTTTTCATTTATTGCACTTTCCTTATGCTCTTATTTTTTCCCCGCCTGTTTTCTAAAATTCATATACACTCTTGCTTTTATGTCAACAATTACCAGAACAAATTACTAACTGATTCTGTGTACTTCTGCTGAATTCCATTCTCTCGGCTGTTTGAACACATGCATTATCCCTTTAAGGAAATGCACGATTGTACACAACCTTCACTCTCCAGCTGTACACATAGCTCAAGCGAATCATTTTTCTTTAACAAGCAATGAACACTTCATTACATACATGATTTCTACTCTTTAGTAATCTTTGTCTGAATCTGCCATTTCTTCTACCACTACCCTGACATACAGTGACCGATTCTGTTCTTCCTTCCATGTCCTGTTGTTATAGTCTTTTAGTGGGGATGACAGGTGCTTTATTGGTGCAGATTGTAGTGTTATGTAGACTGTAGCTCAGGTGCACAGATAGAAATTATTTATAAACTTTCTTAGTTAGTTACATGTGCCTTGCATTTCTACTGGCCAACGTAGCTCTAGTCTGTTTTAATAGTTTGTAAAATGAATGAGCATATGAATGAAATACATCTGTAATTCTGAAGTACTTGATTAAGGTATAAAACTGATGTATCACTAATAGGCAGTGACTAAACTCAATAAAGAAAAAGTGTGATAACAAGGGGAAACTTAGAACACATATAAGAATAGAATAAACATGTCTTTCATGAAAGCAAGACCTGAAAGAATAAAAAACCAGGGGAAAAGGCAAACTAATTGACTGAGAATATCGAAAAAAATGATGCTTTGAAGCCAGACATAGAGAATGATTTTGGAAGTACTGGGGACAACTTTTCCTACTTGTGCCACTTTTGAAATCACAACTAAATTACAGAGGTTGAAAGGCAGAGGGAATGATGCAGGGAGCATAGACCAGAACTTTCGAACAACATTAACAAAACAGATAGTCAAACTAAATGAATGATCTACTTGCTGCCCAGAAGAGGATGTTGGGGTATAAGAAGTTAATTTAATAAATCTCTTGCTATTCTTTACTTTTCATTGCTGGCCTGAGAGTTTGACCTTCTGAAATCCAGAAGTTTTCTGTTCGATCAGTTCAGTTGGCTATCAGATTTCCAGCTGTCTTAGTTACTGTCTTGTTACTGAAACACGACACTCGACACCCACAACTTAATAGAGGAAAAACTCACAGTTTCAGTCCATGGTCAGCTGCTCCAAGGTGGAAACAGCATGGTGGAAGAGCCTAGTGGAGGATAGCCACTCATCGCGTGGCAGGCAGGAAGCAGAGAGAAAAGGGAGGAACTGAAGAGGGAGATGTACCCGTCCAGGTCACCGCCCCAGTGACCCACCTCTTCCCATCAGACCCCACCTACTAACAGCACGTTCAGTTATTGAACTCATCAATGGATGAATCCACTGAGGAGCATAGTAACCCCACAATCCAATCACCTTCCAAACACATGAGAACCGGCGGGGGGCATTTTAGATGCAAACCATAACTCCAGTCATGTACCTCCTGCACACAGTTCTGAGGACGCAAAGGAAGAACTAAGTGACCCAGACTGTACTACAAGAAAATTTCACAACACTTGAGAGAGTGGGATCCTGTGGCATGCTGATTATTAAATTTTAAGCAAAAATAGACATCCTTTTACTTTACTCTTTTAATGAAATAATTATTGCCAGAGAGAGTAGGGAAATAGGGAAAATGTTTTTAGTTTATTAATTCACACCAAGATTTTCATACTCGTCAGCATTTGTCGTTTCAGCAGTTCATTTTAAGGTTGATGGCCCACAGTGGCCATTTTGGGGTGGATTAGTTCATACACAAAACACAACTTGTTTAAATGCTATTAGAATTTTTATGCAAAGTGAAAATAAAATATAAAATAAGTTAACAAGTAGCAGGTTAATTAACAATGACACTTAGAGTGGGAGACTATTTAAATATGTATAATCTGTCCATACTTCCCACACTTGACAAGCATCATACACGCACACACTCCTTTCCTACGTTTCTGGAATATAATCAGTTTCCTTCTAAAGACAAAATGATAAAATTTCTAGGAAAGTAATGACTTTTAGTATGTGACATTTTAGATGCCTCCTTTGGAAACCTTGTTTCTAAATGGAAATGTTTTGTCTGGTAGTTGATTAAGTCATTTGGCTCACCTGCTTCAAAAATTACTTTGCTCTCTTTTTCTAACAGAAGTGGACTGTTTCCTACATGAGATCGCTTCCTCCGCTTCTTCAGAGTTTTAGATTTAAGTGAAGTTAATTACTGGATTGACCATCAAGCACTATCTACAGACAGCAGGAAGCAAACGAATCATAAAATCATGAAGTCCTAAGAGTCACCTATTAATTTGGGTTAAATTGATGCCAAATCATTCTCAAATAATTATTTATTACTCTCTTTACAGAAGATAGAGTTCTCTTTTGGAGAGTGAGAGAGAGAGAGAGAAAGAGAGGCAGAGACAGAGAGACAGAGAGAGAGAGAGAGAGAGAGACAGAGAGAGAGAGAGAGAGAGATGGTTTGTGCCTAGATGTCCCCCAAAACCTCATGCAGTCACAAGTGGGGGTTTTTCAGAGGTGGCTGGATCTAGAACGTGTAATTACTTAGTCCACTCATTGGTTTGGCACAGTTTTGTTGGGATCAAGGGTATGATACTAGGATTAAGGGTGGGAGTGGTACCTACCCTAAGGGTGGTCAGCCTGGGTAAGCTATAAGGGGCAGAAAGCAACTGCTAAAATACCTGCTTAGCTTGGTGCCTTCTGCCTGCCTGCCACGCCACCCTGCCTTGGAGCCAGCCGACTATGAATTGAAACCTCTACAAACTGTGTGCTAAATAAACCTTTCTTCCCTTAACTTTGGATGTGGGGTATGTTGTCTCAGCAAAGAGTAAAGTAACTGAGATGGAGAGAGAGAGAGAGAGAGAGAGAGAGAGAGAGAGAGAGAGAGAGAGAGAATGAATAGTTAGACTGTATGTATCCATATAAGAAAATTCAACTTTTTTACACTTGAAGTATTCTGTTCTCACGAAGTGTCTTACTTTATTCAAAGCAAAATGAAGTAAAAGGTTGATGTATTAATATTTTAGATATCTAGTGCAGATAAATTGGCATATCAAATCTTCCCAAGATTAGAGTTATCCTCTTTTTACTAGCAGGAAATAATACAGTGCAAAATATATAGTTTGTATTTCAGAGAAAAATCCTGCTATAAACTACTGAGGATCACTGAGACTGAGGATATTGGTCTCCGAATAAGCATGTTTACACTTCACATAGGAAGATAAATCATGCAGCTATGCTGGCTTTGCCTTCTGTGTGGAATAACCCTTCCTCAAAACATTGTCCTTACAAATTTGAATTGTTACTCGGAATGCTTATCATGAGAATATTCCTTTTCATATTAAAAGTCTAGAAAGCTACCTCTTAAATGCAAAACATGACCCAGGAGAATGAATTCATTAATTCATCGTACTTTCATGAGGAACACTGCACCGAGGGATAGAAATGCCATCTGGATGCCTGAGAAGAGAATTTTGTCAGGCAGCGTGGTGAGTAACAAACTATTTCATTCGTTTCTTACCACAACTCTGTGGGTTATTATTATGCCCGTGTTACGGATGAAGAAAATGTGAGATGAGTACCTAGCCTGGGATCACATGGCCAGTAAAGTCTGATTTTTTCCTTCATATTTCTATTCTATGAGTGTTAAAGGGAGAGTCTGGGTTGTTATAAAATTTTATTACTGTACTAATACTCTATGAGAAGCTCTCACTCGGCTGAGAATGGTACGTTTCGCTCAGCTAATATTTGGAGCTGCACTCTTGGTCCTCATGTTTTCTCCTTTTGGAATGTGAGGGGTGGAGGCAGAGTGAAAGTGACTAGGAGGTAAGAGTCACGTAGTTTTACCTGAGAACTGCGTGTTCGTGGGAGGCGAGTGGAGAGCCCAGTTCACTGGTGATGTGCACGACGGAGGATATGGCCACACGGCTGGGACTCGGACTCGTCAGGGCAATATTCTTCCTTCGCTTCTGGAGAAGGAGTATTTACAGAAACAAGAGGAGTTTACAGAGAAAGCTATGTAATAACAATTTTTATATCCGCGGCTGTGGCAATTTTTTGATAATTTGTGTTAAAAAGGAATTTGAGTTTCTCGAAAAGAGAGGACGGAGAGGATGACTTAATTACTATCTTCAAATATATGAGGGATTGTTACGGCATTTGGAAGATGACAAGCAGCTGTTCTCTGTCTCCAAAGAGGAAAATGAGAGAAAATAAATTTGCAAAGTGGCGAGGACTTACACTGAAGACAAGAAAGAACATGATTGTTTTATGTTGTCTTCACCACGGTGTGTTAAATGCGGAAAGCAGTGACTTGCCGGGGAAGAGTGGCTGCCGATGTCTCTAAATGATGTTTTGGGTGAACGTTACCTGGTCCTCTTTCTTCCCTCTGGGCCAAGACATATAGCATGAAGGATGAAATTAGTAGGATACCATTTGAGATGGTCTTGACACTCTCTCAGGATTCCATTTGAAAAGCGTCAGTGGGCTTTCTTTTAGAGCCTTTTAAATATCTAGAAGCATATTTTTAAAAAGCACTTGCAGGCAGAAATTAATTTTTCTAAATTTGATTATGATATTGATAAAATAATTTAGTATCTATTTTTTCTTCACTAAGGTTTACTATTGAATGTTTACAATTACAAAAGAATGCAATAGAAATCTTAAAGTATCAGTGAAACTCTGGACATGTCTGTTCCACCACCTCCTCATCAATGACACAGAGTTAATATGTGTATTTAAGAAGTTCTTATACTAATAGGTCTATTTTCTGTTTTACTAGAGCTCACAATGATTGTTACCATAAGATACACTTTGCAAGTTGAAACTCACAATTGTAACTCTTCTAAATAGAGCAGAAAAATTTCTGGAAGATGTTTGAACATTTTGTAGATCTCTTTGTGTTTTTAGATTCTAAGTAAAGAACTGATCAAGGTGATGTAGAATAATCTTGGGAGGATGGCCAAGGGGAGTTTTCACTTTGACACTATAGTCAAAGCAACAACAACAAAAAAAGGGTTAAATTTATTTCACTTAAGAGTATGGTCTCAAGATGCGTCCATTTACCTAGAAATATCTCAAGCTTATCATTCATTATGGCAGAGTAGTACTCCATTACATAAAAAAAACAAACAAACATATTTTCTTTATCCATTCCACTGTTGGTGGGCATTTGGGCTGTTTCCAAGATTTAGCTATTACAAACTGTGCTGCTATAAACATGGGTGTGCATATATCGCTGTGGTACAATGATTTTAATTTTTTTGGGAAGATCCCAAGAAGAGGAATAGCTGGGTCAAATGAAATCTCCAGTCCTAGTTCCCTGAGGAATCTCCAGACTGATTTCCATAGTGGTTGTACCAGTCTACATTCCCACCAACAGTGGAGAAGGGTTCCTTTTTCTCCACAGCCCCTCCAGCATTTGTTATTGGCTGATTTGTTGATAATAGCCATTCTTTCTGGCATGAGGTGGAATCTCAGGATTGTTATAATTTGTATCTCTCGAATGACCAGTGATGTTGAACATCTTTTCATATGTCTATTTGCTGTTTCTACTTCTTCATCTGAGAAATGTCTATTCATTTCAGTTGCCCACTTTTGGACTGGGTCTTTAAATTTGGGGGGGGTCTGATTTTTTTTGAGGTCTTCATATATTCTAGATGTTAGTCCTTTGTCAGAGGAATAGCTGGCAAAAAATTTTTCCCACTCTGTGGGTTGTCTCTTTGCTTTGTTGGTAGTTTCTTTTGCTATGCAAAAGCTTTTTAATAAGATCAGATCCCAGTTGTTGATTCTTTGTGATGTTTCCTGGGCAATTGGGTACTGTATTGTTTCTCTGGTGTGAGAAACTGAAAGTGTAAATAAAGATAAAATGTATTATATTGGGAGAGGGAAGAAAATGTCCAAATGGGAAAGGGAACAAGGGAGGAGGAGGGGAAAAAGAACAGACGGACAAGAGAAATAAGAAATGGAAGGAAAAAATGGAAACAAAGCTTTTGTAAATAAGGATGGAGGAGGGGATGAGGGAGGGGAACGGGAAAAAAAGAAGCAACAAGGTATATCATGTACAGGTACAAATCCCCAATGATGAATGTTATCACTATGCACATCTGAAATGTACCATTAAAATAAAATAAATTTAATTTAAAAAATAAAAATAAAGAATGATGAGCCACACAAAAGCGATAAAAAATTGGAGGCACCAAAATTCAGAAGAAAACAAAAAGAAAAGAAAAGGGTTAAATAGATCTTTTTAAAAAAGGTAAAAATTTGAAAGTACATTGAAACAGAACATAAAATCTTTTGTTATTTTAAACTCTTACTTATTTTCTTGATATTTTTATGCCTTACCTTTTCTGTCTATATGTGTGTGTATGCGTGTGTGTATATTTGTGTGTGTATGTGCAGTTTAGTAAGTAAATATCTTAAGTACATGTTTTAAATATTTAGGTACACATTTTAACTAACATAACATATGTATGGGACATTTTCTTTGATCACCTTTGGCCAAAATACAAATTTTTACTGATGGTTTATGTTTTTGAAATCACAGGTACATAATTCCTACAGAACGAGACTACAGAGTGATAATGGCTGATTTTTTTAGCTTTACCTTCACAGTACTTTAAAAAACGAGGTACAATAGTCTCTAGGTACTCCCATATTCCAATGTATGAGAAGAGGAGGGACAACAGAGGTATTCTTTTTTCCTTAAGAAAACCTACATTTTACTTGAAACCATAAAATGGCCCTCTGTGCACTTTTTGCTGTCAACATGAGTTGTTTACCTGTCTGCTAATAGCAATTAGGTTACTAGGTTTCTTGTTAATGATCAGTTTGTAATTGAATGCTGTTAGCTAGTCATTAAAACCTAAGAGATCAGAAGAAACAATTCCTCAGGTTCATGTCACCTTGTTCTGGAGGCTTTAAAAATAGCTCCGTGTATACATATTTTTTTCTTTGAAATTTTCTCCTAGAGCAGAAGGGTAGGTAGTCACTGATGCCTTGGTCATGACACACAGTTCTTTAAAATAAGTCCTTTCCTTGCAGAAGTTCTATGTTAAGATAGCTCAGTGAGCGATGGTATCACAAGGAGGGTGCCTGTGATGTTTTAAGATTTAATTATACATCCCTGCATTAGTATGTACGGATGTATATCTTAGAATGGAATCTCAACAAACGCTTGATACTTGACATTGCCAATGCTTCTGCTGTCCTTTCCTAGTGAATTCAATATTGTCTTCTCCATACATGGCATTTCAAACTTTTGTTTTCTCTTCAATTTCTGACAAGCTGTTCTCTCTCGCCTCACAACATAGTGAAAAGGAAATCAAGGGGATGGAAGAAGAGAGCTAACATCTTGTCAAAGGTAGAATATAGGAGGCGGGTTGAGAGGATGCGCTCCCTGGAAGATAGTGGAGGTTACCGGCGGGTCTTCCTCTTGCTATGCAGAGCTGGCAGGCGTGTGCAATCCCGATCATCGCCCAGTGTAAAAAACACCTATGTGGACAGTTGGGACATATAGAGAGCTTTTATTAGAAATTTTTTGCTGGCTTGTAAACACCTGAATTTACAAAATACATTTCCACCATGCAAGTCAACACTTCCTAAATATGCACATATGTACAAACTAGCGCGCGCGCACACACACACACACGCACACATCTTCAGTGAGATTTAGAATTTCCAAGGACATAGGATTATGTTTTCAGAACCTGATAAGAACATTTTTCTGTCTGCTGCAGTCAAAAAAACAATGAGTTTTCCTGAGCCTTCTCAAGGACTGATTTCCAGGCAGCATACATTGTTTAAAACTTTTCTGCCCTTTAACTTTATTAAATGCTTGACATTTAACAACATTAGCTGATGGCACAAGATGAGTCCTGCTATGTGTGCTATATTCTGGAACATGATGCAAGACATAAAAGGTAAATCTGGATGAGAATGTTGCCATTAGTTTGGAAGTCACTGTTTAATCTGAGTTATTTTGGGGAGAAGAAAATGACTCACAGGAGCTAAGTGTTCACACAGATTGTGATATTGTAGGAGGTTGGCATGACTCTTCATTAATCTTATTTCAATTAGAACTCTTTACAGCCTACAATTAGGATGCTGCTGCTGTGAGGAAGCCGTACCGTACATGTATCAGCCACTCTTTTGTAATAAAAAATGACTACTCACTTGTCATTTTAAAGTTTGGGCTAATTCAACAAATGCTTATGCGTTGCAAGCACTCTCTATACTCCTGGTATTGTCACTCGAAGCTGGTAAAAAGTTTTCAATCTATTTTAATTGTGTTAAACATAACCCTTGCACACATAACTCTTCCAGAATGTGTCTTGTGACGGAACACTTTTATAATCCTTTGATATTTATATAGAGTTAAGACTAATGATCGGTAACTTTTTAAGGTCTGTGTATCATATTTAGATTTGTGGGCCACCTGATCTCTGTTGAGACAACTCACCTCTGCCCTTGTATCTCAAAAGTAGCTATACACAAAGTGGAAACAAGTGGGAGTATCTGTTTTTTGACTAATCTTTATTAGAAAAGAAAAAAAAAATAGCTGTCCTGGGAGACATAGTTCTCTAACCCTTCACTTACTCATTCTCTAGCCTGGGATGTGGAAAAATATGATCACTTTCAAATATTCAATATAAATTATGTATGTTCTTTAGTGAAAGATATCTTATTGATCACATTTTGTACCATTACTTTCTGGGTGACTAGAGAATTATGCATAAATTTGTGTCTTAATAAACATTTTTTTTAATCCCTGCATCAGACTGGGTGCAATAAGCCAAATTGGGCACATTCTCACCCTCATATCTCTTTCGTAATTTCCATCTCTGGAGAATGACATGTGTGAGGCATTAAAATGTCAGGATTAACTGCATAAACATCGCTTCCACTTTTAAAAATGCCCCAGTGGTCTGTGAGTCAGTCATGTGCTTTTAATGGCACACACACCCAGGTATGCTTATGATAAGCAGATATTTACTGTGCAAACACCTTGGTAGGTCTCACAAAAGAAAACATGTCTTAGTTGCTGAATAGAAAAGACATTTAAGGAAAGCATGAGCCAGAGATCATGTTTTCTGGTATTCCAGTTTCTTGTTTTAGACTTGCCATGTTTTTGAGAATGTTAGATTTACAGTTGTTAAACAGTCTTTAAAACTATGTAAAGTTGTTTGCACACAAGTATTGTACATTGAAGTGCAGGTGTGAAGTACTATAGAAATTTGAAAATCTTATGAAGACACCAAATCAACAAGTGCTGGAGACTTGCTCTGTAATGGGTAGAGCTCAGAAAACTCCAACAGATTTCAAAGATGCCCTTCTTTTTTGTAAGCTGATACATGTTTGCAGTCCATAATATTTCTTGTGAGGAGTTGGTACATGTATGTAATAGATCTTAGTTCCTTTTTTCATCCCCTGACCCTTCCCTCTCTTCCCTCTCCTTCCATACCTTGACCCCCTTCCTATTTGAGAAACATTTATCTCCCTACTTCTTATCATTTTTCATTTTGAAGATGCCATTCTTAAAATGTGCATTATTTCAAATCTCTCCCTTTGCTGACAAGATCCATCTAAATTAATATATTTCATGTGCTTTTATAAAGGAAAAATCACTCTGTAAGGTGCTGTGGGGACATCATTAGAGAAAACGAAGATCCCAAACTTGAGGAACTTTTGGATTAGGAGAAAACCAGATGTACACAATTTAACACGAGGCAGAATGCAAATGCAGTAAGAGAGGAATAAAATGTTTTTGAGACACAGAGGACGAGGGCATAACGATGTCAATGTACCCTTTTGGAATTTCTATAGGGCTGGAACAGAGAGTGATGCATGTACCATCATTCATTCATCTGCTCACTTAAGATTCAATGATTCATTCAAAGATCTTTCCTTGTCATTAATCATCTGCAGTGCACCAGGCACGGTGTTGTATGCTGGAAAAAGAGAGAAGCACAGCAGCACCAGGGTGTCTTAGTCAATTTCTTGTTGCTGAGGTGCAATATCTACAATTTAAAGGAGGAAAGTTTTATTTTGGCTCACAGTCTATAACGGTTTCAGACCACAGTGGGCTTACTCCAAGGCAGGGCAGCTTGACAGAGGAGAATCAGCTAAGGGCAGAGCAGTGAGGAGCAAGGGAGGAGAGAGGGAAATAGACCCTTGCGGGCCTTGCCCTCAGTGGCCCACCTCCTCCAACTGGGCATTTAGCTATAACTCATCAGTGGACTAATCCATTGATAAATATGAGGCCCCCATGATTTAGTTACCTCCCCAAAGCTCCACCTATGCACACACGAGGACTTGGGGGACATCTACATCTAAACCATAACACCCCAGAAGGGGTATATTTGAGCCAAGAAGGACAAAACGGAGAAAGTTTAATAGAATGTGCACAAATCAAGAAGGATCTGCCCCAGAAAGCACTTAGCTTGAGTCTTGTCAATTGCCTAAGGAATATAAAAAGATAATTGAAAAAAGACAAGACAAGCAATTAACTCTATTCTTAACCAAATGCAATAACAGGGATATTTGACACCATAAGGTAGCAGAATAAATAGTAGATTGGGATTAGTAAAGCTTTATAAATACATAAAGTCGAGGTAAGCTGTAGCAAACTGGGCCAGAAACAATAAGGAATGTTGGAGAAAACAACTTCAGAGTGAGGTAGATCTAAAGACCTATCCTGATTGTGTCACTTACCATGTCACATCAGGTAAGTTATCTAGCCTCCGAGTGTTAATGTCTTCATTTGTAAATAGCAACAACTAAGAATTAGGTTGTTTTAGGTTACTAAAACTACACAATAGCTATAAGATGACAAAAATAATGACTTCAGAATATTGGGTTCTGTGGGACATCAGAAAGGGTGACAGAGATATCAAACATTCAAGGCAGTTCTGGACGTTGCTTTCATGCCTGACAATATCACAAGGAAAAAGAGAGATAATTTTATATGCTTGCTTCACAGAGAAGATGAGTTCCCAGAGGCTGCTTGCCAGATTTCTGTTCATCCTCGCTGGCCAGAATTGGTCACTTGACTGTTACTAGACTAATTATTGTCAAGTAAAATCAGACAGACCTGGAGGCACCCAGTGGAGTTGAAAGTAAGGTGAAGTGTCTTTGCGGGAAAGGGCTGGGAAGTCAGACACAGAAATCTGGTAGGAAAGAATGGGTGTAAAACTAATGGTGTCATTCTTCTGCTTTCTTTCTGAGTTCTAGTATTGTGGAGGAACAATAGGATGCAATTCTGATACTTTCTTGATATTTTTCCCATTTTTTATTTTTATGCTTTCAGTTTGTTTCCCTTGTTTTTGTCTGTAGTTATTTGGAAGGCATACACCTTCTCTTCTGCTGTTATTAGCTTCAAGTGAAAACCACACTTGAGTCTGTTTATCTAATTACAAATGGTAAAATTGTTATTTACCTGGTATAAGATGAGAAATTCTTATATTTTCATCTCCTCTTACCCTAATTTTTATTTTCTGCTACTTTTTTTTTTTAGTATAAGTTTGCTTATTATTATTCTTTTTTTCACTTTTAATGTTGCTGGCTTTAAAAAAAATCTTAGAATTTTTACTAAGATCTAGAAATGAATTCTATCTTGACTTTTGCTAAGAAAGATCTTTTTAAATTTGCAAAGTCCGTTCTTCCTTTCCTTGGTAGGTATTTTTCTTATATTACATATTGCTTTTTTGAAAAAAATTTTTTTTAAATGTGTACAGGATCTTCTCTTCTAAGCTTCTTAGCCTGGAAGGAAACACCGTTTTTTATCACTTTTCCCTAAGCTCATTTGAGAATTTTTTTAACTTGATTGTTGTTTGTTGATTTGTCTCTGTGTGTGTGTGTGTGTGTGTGTGTGTGTGTGTGGGCACGCATGCGTGTGCATGCTTGTGGACGCGTGCGGATCTGTGCATGTTTTGGGAGGTGGGTGGTATGGAGGCTGTCCTGCCCCTCACGCTTTAGCAGAGTCCCTCGAGTCCCTCTGACTGTGTGTGCAGTAGCCCGTGTTACAGCAGGATCCCAAACACTTCTTGGTTAATGACTTAGTGTGTATTGGCCTGATAATCATGTTAAATACTTTTCCTTTAAACACTGTTATCTTAAATTATTGTCAAGTTATATGCATTGAATTCAATAAAAAGACATTTAGGCACAAGAGGAAATTCTCTGACGCCTGGAGCATCAGCTCCCCTGTTATCCGTGTTTCCTTCTTTGTGGTCAGCACACAGCTTCAGTTGTGAATCATTTTATATGAATATTACAACACTTCTGTTCGGTTTTCTCTAACTGCTCTGCTGTCGCTAGGTTTATGATCACAACATGTTACTTGGGACGGGACATGTTCTTTCTCTCATTTACTAGAGGAACAGGATCATCTTGAGGGGTTCAATGACTAACCTAGAGTCATACATCAATTGAACGAGGTGTTCCATTTAGACTCAGGTTTCTGACAGTCACTGCTTGGGCTTCCTGCTGCATTTTAATGTGGCTCTTCAATATGAGCGGTGTAATTCTTAGCTTGTTCTGCTGTGCTGCTTTGTCCAGAGTCTCCATTTATCTTGATCTCTTATATGCCTGATTTTCTATCCTTCCTTCTCTAAATTACAGTTTAAAATTTTAAGTAAAAAGGATTATGCATATTAAATGGAATACATGATCAGATTTGAATAAATATCCTAATAGAATCCAATTTTTTTTTTTTTTACCTTTTATGTTGGGCATCTGTGGTAGCATTTTGTAATATTTAGTCTTTAGGACATTGGTTTATTTGCTTTGAATATTTGCTCCCACATGTTGTACTGTGAATACTTTCTCATTATTTACTTGTGGCTAAAATCATCAAGGGAATAATTGACTTATATTTTTAGAATTTTAATAGGCAAATGATAATCCCACACAGTATAAAGCTATTTTCTATTCTGAACCAATAATTTTAGTGCTAATTGACACAAATAAATTTACTCCAAAACACTTTCTAATTGGAATCTAACTGGTATCACAGTGAGTTTGGGTTCTAATATAGAGAAAAGAGAGTGGAGCTTCAGCTTGTGTGACGTGGGCAGCTGGAATTGGGATTCACAGGCAAAAGTGGGCTTGGGAAGTGCTACTGGCTCAGAAATCCAGTGTGTTCTGCCAGAGACTCTGGAGGTGGGGGTTTCTCCCATAAGCAAACAAAGCCATGAGTTCTACCATGTTTGTTTAGGTGACCAAATTTATATTTTGGCCTGGTAGAGACATCTCCAAGCCAAGAAATTAATTATAAATATTAGTCCCATACAAGTAAAACCCATGGATCCTCCTGTAGAAATAAACACGTCACTACAGTGTAGCAAACCTAGAACCCACACTACACAGAACTTCCAGAGTCACAAGGAACCCTGACAAACATTGTGAGCCACTGGAGGAAGCATCTCCTGGAGAGTTAGAGGTGGCCTACCAAGGACTTGGGGAAAATAAAGTGGCTATTATAAGACTTATATGCTTAAATGATTAAACAGATAAAGTAAACATTATAAACCAAAATGAAGTAAAGGTATAATGAAATCAAAAAGAAAGAAAGGACTTATATATTAAAATGTTTTATGTTCTTCCTTCTATTTTGTCATATATTACTCTGTAACTATTTTATATCATTGCCCTTTGATTATTATATATATTTATATATGTATGTATATGTAAATATATATAGTCTATATACATATATATAATCTACCTCTAAACATATACCTATGTATTTCATATGGTGTCAAGTTCCTTCTAGAACAAATGACAGTACTGTAATCCCTATGTAATAAAGTGATTCTAATTCCATCCAAAATTTATGAATAATCGCATCCATAAATTTAAAATTTTTCTTGTAATGTTGGTTGTCACTTGTAGTTATGAAACTTTCTTTAAAAACTAATTTCTTTAAAGATTCAAGTTTTTTGTACTTCTCTTGAGTAAATAAATTTCATATAAAGAAGTGTTTAGTTAGAGAGCATGTATTTACTGTTTAATACTACAACATAACATATTCACCTCATTACAAATTCAATGTAATGTTTTTGGTAATTTATGATAGCCTGCGTCGTGGGTAAGGTGATTTCTCAAGCCCCTTCCCAGCTAGAAGCCCTGTCTTGTAGTGAGCATTTTTATATTTTGTTTCATATTCAACTCCTTCACTCTAAATTCAGTGCTGTGCTTATTGCTTGTCTGAGTTGAATTTCAACGCTGGCCTTTCCGATTGTTGCCTAAATGCTCAGTTCCTTACTTACGTGCACTAAGTTTCTCATTCCTTACAGAATTCCAATCAACATTTCTCAGGGCACTTTGCATCTTTTCAAAACCTTCTTTCCCAAAGTAAAAAATGCTTGCATTGTTTCTCTTCATAAACAGCATACACTCTTGAGCATTTCAAATCAAATAATAAGTTGATAACTAGATTTGAGACGCTCCCAAGCTTTGAGCTGATTTATCATACTTGGCTTAATTTTTAGGAAAAGTTCCAGGAAATAAATAAATCAACAAAAACTTCTCCCATGTAAAGACTTCCCAGAAACCTCTCAGAAATCCAAAACAATGTGGCCCTGTGGAGAACAATAAGCTCTGTCTTTTCTAGCAAGCAGGATTGGCTCTATCTCGGGCTAAACAGCCCTTCCTGAACACACCGGCCACAAAGTTGCCTTCTCAGTTCAAACCCTGGCAACACACCTATAAACTAAGGATGGCTTATCAAGAGCCAAGGACCTTCTGTTCTTCACACCCCGCTTTTGCTCAGCGCCGCTCCTTCCCATCAATAACTTTCCTGATCACCCTGTGCCGCCTGAGGTAGCCAGTAGGGTGGATCGTGAGCCTTCTGCTCAGCCAGTAGGGAAGAGGTCAGCAACTCCACCTACCGCGGTAGGATGAAAGAGCTGACCCTCCTTTGTCCTGTGTGCCTGCTACCTCATTGCTGGGGTGTGCTTGTGCCACTTTTGCAAAAGTAAAATGTCTTCTCAAGACCTCTTGCCCTCTGTGTGAATGCATTCTTTCTGGCACTGATCATTTGAGTCTGGGGGCTTATTTCTAACAGGCATGAAGACAGAACTTTTCTCTATAATTAAGATGTCATTATCCTAATCAATATCAATGTAATTAAAATCTTTCATGGTCGATATTTCAGCCTTTCCGAGATTGTTTGCGGTTAGTCTTAAGAAAAAAGTTACTACCTTCTGTTTCTCTGCAGGTTGTTTTTACTTGGAAAGCGCCGAGTCGGAGACTGTGTGGATCCTAGCTTTTGAGAAAGACAGAAAAAGAAGGGAGGCAGGAAGAGAGGAGTAAGAAGGAGGAAGGAGGGAATGAAAACGAATCACAATTAATAGATTGGTTTGATCATGAGTTACATTCTGTGGATACTTGCTCAATTCACAACAAATTTTTTTTTCTGAATAATATGAGAAAAGAGTAATTTAGTCTGTATTTATTTTGTTCATCACATTTACAACACACTCGAATATTTACAAATGCTCGAGGGCGTGTTCGAGGATAGGAAGGAAACTAAATGTAATTCTTCTCTTCAAGACGCTGATACTCTTGACTGAAGTCAAAAGAAGATACCAGTGGGGAAAGGAAAGCAGTATACTGGTTGATAATTTTATTTTATTTATTTTTATTTTTTTTTCCTTTCACGTGATTGTTTTTATTAGAAGGCATTGAAAGTAACTATGACATGTGATGCTATTAGGAAATTTGCAATATCTGTAGGATATCAAATAACAGAATCAGTCTAAGTGCTCAGGGCGTGGTTTATTTAAACTTCTTTGGAGGTCACATATCTATTTTATCTAGTTTTAACTTATGTTCAGAGACACAAATTTGTAGCCTGGAGGTATGTTTTTTAAGAAATTTACAGAAGAATATTCAAATTTTTGAATTTGCTGTCAACAGTTAAAATATTGAGAAACTTGTCAAAAACTCCAGATTTCTGAATTTCTTCAAACATACCGATGCTATTACGACTTCTGGGAGCCATCCGGGCATCTACCGTACCATGACCACGATTTGTGTCCCGTGTGCCTGACGGGATATGGGCTTCCTCCGCTTCTTCAAGTGCGTGTTTGGGGATGAATGTCAGCCTGCACTTTCTAACTCATCACACGTTCCATCCATTTGGCATGCAGTTTTACTAATTTAATTTCAGATATAAAACCTGCCTTTGAATTCTGTGGGCATCTGACTACGAACTTCTGTGAATGATCTTTTCGTGAACGAGTAACTCTTAAGTGAAAATTCCGTGATGGTAAAAATATAACAACAAACTTTAAAATTCCCTTTAGCTTTTTCACCCACCCTTCGTCAACCTCGCTGTCAGGACGCAACTGTATGCGGGGAAAAGAATAAGTGTTCCTCCGCGATTATTATGGATTCTCACAGTATTTCATTTAGATGTAATATCTCCTTTTACATGGAATATCTTCTATTATGATCTCCTTTTATAGGCGAGGTAAATAAAGCTGAGAAGGTGAAATGAATTTTTCAAGTTTGCAGCTAGTACACTAGTGAAACCTGGAGTTAAATCTATGCCCGCTTGACTTTAAATTCTCTGTGCGTGTTTCTATGTGTGTAGAGTATGAGAGGTAAACCACATTATGTTGCTTCCTGGTATACATGCCATGTTGCCTCATATAATACATGACCAACAAATACATTGGCTATTTGATTTGTGACTAAAAACGAACATTCATTAATTATTTTTCACAGCTTCTATATATTTTTATTTGCTGCTTATAGAGATTTGGAAAATGAGGTGAATTTTAATTGTTTCAATTGCTTAATGCTTGTTAGTCTGTGCACTTAGTAACTGCTCACTAAATGTCTTATGTGGGAAGAAGTGAAGAGAATTATAGGGTAATTTCTACTCTATAACTAGACTTATGTAGCATAAATAACTAAACATGGGTTCAATCTTGCTTTACCCCAAATGCGAATATTATAAAATAACATTTAATGAAATTTATTGCTACATAGATCTAGCAAAAAACATTTGCTATTTTAAATGATTCATTGCAAAGGGATTAGAAAAATGTGAAGCACTTTGTTAAAAAAATAAATGCTTCAGTCGAATGAAAATTTTGAAGTCAGCGGTGGATGTAAATACCTGTAATCACTCTGAGCAATTTGAAATGAGGCAATTCAGATAGCAGAGGGAGGAAAAATTCGGGCTTGAAACATTCCATTCCATCTGAGACAGTGTTCTACAGCTCTGCGACATGACTAATCAAGCACACTGAGAGCAGAGGGAGGTGAACGGCACGTTCTTCTGTTGGTCCACAAATAAGTCCTTAATAACTGGAGGGACTGCTTAGAAATCCATTTCTGTTATTGGTCTAGCTGACAACACAGGCAGCATTTCTGCTTTCACCTTGGCAGTCTACTTTTATTGTCTAGTGTACATCCAAGCAGATGGTCCCAGATGAAACCAGGGATGGCTGGAAATTGAACCAAGGTCTCCTAATGCATCGTTTTATACTGTGTTTCCTGGAACAAAATGTGCCGTCCCCTCCCAAAGCTCCACTACTGAGTTTCAGCAGTTATTTAAAATTTTCTTTGAATAATAAAATGATGATAACAGTGATGCAATACATTCACATTGGTTTCATTAGTTCTCATGATAATGTTATTTTTATAGAAATTAATTTTCCACAGATTGTATCTATTACAAAGTTTTGCTTTCTATGGGAAAAAATGACATGTTTCATTACCCACATACAGTGATACACTGTCCCCTTTTAAAGTCTTTTTTTCCCCTTAGTTCCTAAGGTAGCTAATTCATTGCTCAGGATTATTCTCAAAATATTGTGATCTAGTTCTTTAATTTTTATTCTGTTCATCTTTCTATTAAGTTTAATAAATAACCCATTTGCAAATATTCTGTTCTCTATAACAAGTTGGTGGATAAGGCTTATCATGGATCCTTACTATCTGTGTTAGTTACTTTTCTAAAGTCAATAGCTTGCGAGAGAGCAGATTTAATACAGGACATTAACACATTACAACATTCACACACACTCCAAATGTAGGAAGAGTGCAGAGCATCCATCTATGCACTGGAGACCTGAAAGATCCAGTCAAGGGCTGGGAGCCCACAGCAGTGTCCCATGTACATCCGTGTCTGCACTAAAAGACTGAAGAAATCTATACTGGAACCAGGATATGATGCTTGCAGCATAGATGAAGACTAGATATCCCCTGCCATGAAGAACAGCCATCCCCAATGACAGCAGGCCTCGAGCTCCTCCTGCAATGAGGACAGCCGAGTTCACTTTAGGGAAAGCAGCCACAACAGAGTTTCTCCTGGGAAACAGCCGGCTGCTATCTTCTGCTGCCATTCTCTTTTATACTGTGTTGGCAATAACCTTCAGGTGGATCTTCTACACCCAGAACCACACCAACTCACTTCAGTTGGGTGTTCCTGCTCAAGTTGACCATATCAGTCTACCACACTATTTATACTGTGATTTATCTAGTTACAATAATTCTTACTTATATGATACAAAATTCTAACATTCTTGTTCACCCACCCATGACTGCAAGAGCTTTTTGGACTAAGGAAAGATCCACAAATAGTATTTTCAATCTAATGAATTGGCTGTTTCATCTATTTACTAATATTGAAGGGTTTATAGCTTTTATGTTAGAGAAAGAGCTACATTTACTGAGTGACTACTATGTACACTGGCATGTTATACATTGCACATACATGACTTTGTTTAACAGTTCTAGTTCTGCGAAGCAAATGTTAACATCCTCATTTTGTAGACAAGGACAAGAAACAAAATATATATTTGCCAAGGCAGGAGCCTGACTCTAATGTCAATGCAGTTGCCACTACTCTTTCACTATTTCAGTAAATATTTTTATATATGATATAAAAATAATTCACAAAATGACCATAATAAATATGCTCTAGAAATAAATGTTTCTCTGGTTTTGAACCTCTGACTTTTCTTGAATACATTCAGCATCCACAATTGCTGTTAAATTGTCACTTTAAATATCTCCCTTAAATATATCTGCATCATTTTATTTATAACTGTCCATTTCCCTGAGTTAGCATATCTTTATGTACTTTTACATCTAATTTGCTTTCCTTAATAAGCATTGGACTAATGGTTTTTATGTATTTTTAGCCCACAGTTCGATGTTATTTACCATGCCCCAGTTGTCCTCCTAGTAGTAGTTACTTTTTTTCTTAACTTTTTAGTTGCACGATTGAGAATAAATATTATCAATGAAGCTGCTTTGTTTTCCTGCAGGTGGTCTAAATTCTGCTTAGATCACACTGCTCTCAGGTAAGGGTGTCTACTGATGACTCGGCTGAGCCTGAGAAGATGCATTCAGTTTAATATAAGTGTGGCCCTATGGGTTTAAAATCAAGGTGAAGGAGTGATACTACCCCACTACCATTTATTAGGCATCCTCCGTGTTGTAGTTATTTTTATTTTCACTTTAGAGCTAAAGAAATTGGTTCATAGAGGCTGAATTACTTGCCTGGTTAAAAAATAGCAGAGTTTGAATTTAGATGCAGATATCATTAGTTTCTATGACCCTTTTTTCTGTTTAGTTACCCTGCATCGCATGGGCAAGAATGGCTGCAGAAACGATGATGGAGCGCCTTTGACCTTCGCCAGGCGTGCAGCTCCTCCTGTCTTCTCTGGGGAGCCTGTCATAGAAAAGAGCAATCCAGAAACCATGCCTGATGTGGGGACGTCCCTGTGGCCTTGAGGTAAAAGTGGCCAGGTTCCTGGGGGACTCTCTGAATGTCTAAAATGTTTTGCTTGTCCTGCTTATCCCAGGAAGGATAACTACTAACTCCTGTGTTCCCCAGGGCATTCTGACTTGCCACACAGAACCAGACTCTGGGTCTATAAATGCTCATCTTGTCCTCTCCTTTGTCCCCTGTCATCACTTCTTCTGAACCTGACACCAGCTGTGTGCCAGCTATTAACCTGTCATATTCATTGATCTCCCTAAGAAATCAAACTGTCCCTCTAATTCCCCTGTCTGATCTTTGCTTGCCAGAGCATACTGACAAAATTGTCCCCTAGCAAAAGAAAAGTATAGTCTGCTCATTTTAGTCCTAATAGCCTCAAACGCTCTGTAGTCAATACATGATTTTCTGTACATCTTAAAGTTTATGGCCTCATTGAAAATGAAAACTGTTTGCAGATAACTCTGATTTGATCTCCAAAGCCTGCATGAAAATACAACTAAAGTAAATGCATGGATTAAGAAAGCTTACGAAGAAAGGTGTAAAATGTTTCCATTGGCATTTTAATTTTTCTACAGAAAGAAGTGTGGTTTGTAACTTGTAATCTGAATTCAAACTGATTACTGATTTTCTCCCCTCTTATTTGTTGGAGAATACAGATGAAGGATGATAAACTCTCCAATGTAACTTAATATACTTACAATGAAGGTCTGGTCATTCCCTTTTTTAAGATTTAAAACTATTGGGGAATTCTCCACTCCTCAGTGAAGCTGTTCTTCAACCCTCTGATGTTATACAAGTGCAGGACTTCTTCATCAGAAATGAGCTTCAGTTTTAGAATAAGTACACCTTCCTTCATTCTCCATTTATTTGTTCATCTATAAAATTGTTCAGTATTAGAAGTTAATAAAGTGCTAGGAGTTTGCTTTAAACAATATCCAATCAAGATGACATAAGTTATTCTAGCAATCTCAAGCATAGCAAATTCAGCTTAGAGAATTAATTAAAAACATATTGGAAAGGTCAAAGTACCAAAGGGAAAAGCAAGTGGTTACTCAAAATCAGAAGTGGTTACCTCCCCTGGGCTGGAGGTGAGGGGCAAATGTGCAGGGGAGGTGTTGGTGTCTTCCTAGAACTGGCCGCTTGTTGCTACTTCTGAGCAGGAAATGAGGTGTCTCCTCCTGGGGGATGCTACTGAACCTGCCCCCGAGTGCTGGGGGTGGAAACACATGCGAATCTCCCTAAAGGCTGTAGGTGCCAATTCCCTGCGCCTGGAGTCATCCCTTCTCTCTGTCAACTGCCTTGACCCTTGCTTAGTTAATTTTTCTGTTTGTAAAAAAAGAATCATTTTGCCTTTTAACGTGTGGTACAAGAGTGCTATGTTGGGAGGTGTCCAATTTTATTACTTGCCTCTGTTTCCCTTATACAAAATCTATTAGTGAGTGTGTTATGGGATATTGCAGCTTTTTGTACACCTCTTCGTCTACCCTACTAAGGTGAAAGCTTCCTTTGTTCATATCCTCTCAAGTAGCACTGGACTTATTAATTCCCAGCTAATATTTATCAAATTTATTTAAATTCTTTTGATTTGAAATATATAAAGGCAAAAGCTGGGGAATATTTTGAAAGGTTGAATATACCAGAAGAAGAATTGAAACATTATTTTTCAAGTGTTGTTGAGCCATTGAGGCTTTGGAAGACTTGCAGTGACCTGGTGCAGTTTAGTGATTCTGACCTGGAAGAAGTGAGAGACAGTGTGGAGTGCAGCTCTGTGTCTACAGTAGGCAGGAGGAGCGGAGGGTAATGATGTTAGCCTGACTGTTAGGAATGTCTCTTCTGTTCTCATTGGGGACATGAGAGTGTTATTTTATCTTACTTTATTGTGGAGGTGGGGCTTTTTTGAGATAAAAAATTATTCTTTTTAGAACTTTCAAAGTCTAAAAAGACTTTGGCTGACAGGCTGGTTGAGATTTTATAATCAACCATTTTTAATCATGAAATGTTCTAATTATAAAAGTAATGTAGTCAGACATTCAAAATTATGTTCCCATTCACTTTGCCAAGTACCTTTCCAAAACCTTTTTGCTCTGGCATCCCACTTTTTAAAATTCTCTTTTTACAACATACAAAACTAAGAAAGTTTAACTTCAGTAATGACATAATTTAGAATAAACTTAACATTACAAATGCAAGCAGTCTAAGACTCACAGTGCAATACTTATGCCTCTCAAATGTAAACTCTAATTTGGTTCCAGGAGACTCTCCCAGATAACAGAGCTAAATGCCCATTTGGCTGAAAGTAAAATGACAGTGATATCCCAGCAATTTCCTGACTTGGAAATGGGCTTTTTGCTCCTTCCATGAAACTTCATTCTTGACACAGAAGCAAGTATGATCTGGGCCAATGGATGTCAAACCAGGTCCTGCAGATTCTTGGGGAGGCTGAACGGTTTCCCAAGGTGAAGAAGATAGAGACAGACAAAACAAAACAAAACAAAACAAAACAACAACAAAAAAAAACGAAGAAGATAGAGACAGACTAGGTGAACTCCATTTGCTCTAGCCCTCATCTTCCGCCTAGGCAGATTCATTCTCATATTTTAAAAATATTTCAAACATAGAACTTAATTTCAAATACAGAATTTCATTTGCAAAGGTAAGTTGCTGTAAACACTGTAAAAAAACACTGAAATGGTCTCCACAAATATTAGGAAAACATACAATTTCTGGAAAAGAAGTATAAAGGAAATTTCTGTTGCTCTATGTACAGACAACTGCTTTGATTTTTTTGTTTTCCTCTTAAATTAGTTGCTCTTAAAATTAAATAAAACAATTTACTTGATCTCTCTGGTTTAGTTTTCTCATCATACATGTTATAAAATTTAAATGCAATAAAGCTTTTCAAAAAATGGTTAGAAAATTATAATATTTTATTCAAATGTGAGGTTTTGTTTTCCAGAGAAAGGGTCAGTAAATTTAAAAAAATTCAAAAGGAACAACACAGATATTATACTACCGGTCAATTTTTTGAATATGTATTGTGACTATCAATTTATCTGCCAGTTTCACTGGGCCAAAGCGTCCCCAGATACTTGATTCAACATTATTCTGGATGTCTGTATGAAGGTGTTTTTGGGTAAGACCAACATCAAAATCAGTCAACTTGAATAAAGTAGATTGTCTATAAAATGTAGGTGAGGTTCACCTAATCAGTTGGATGCCTAAATAGAGATTAATGAAATTGTCCCTCCCTGTGTAAGAATTCTTCTGCCTCTTAATGATAGTATTTCAACTGGACCACTAGTTCTTCTTGTTGGTTCCTGGAGCCACCAGCGGCTCTGGCCTTCTAACTGGAGCTGGGATGTGCTCTGCAGATACCGGATTTATCGGTTTCACAGTCATGTGAGGAATTCCTTATAATAAATCTGTATCTAGAGTCTAGGTTATTTTTATATTCTGGATTTTATATTTATTTATAATCATCAATATCTATCTATCATCTATCTTGTTAGTTCTGTTTCTCTGGGGAATCTGGACTAATATACTTAGCAAAGTGATTTTGAAATAGGTTCACAGATTGTTTGACATACTTCCTTCTAAAGTTGGAGACTAGTTCCACTCTCTCTTGATTATAGGTGAGACTTAGTGACTTGCTCCAAGTGAATAGGATATAGTGGAAGTTGCGCTGTGTGGGAAGGTTATGAAAAGGCATTGTGGTTTCTTTCCTGATCCCATACTTAGATAATTTTCTTGATGAGAAACTAACTGCTACATCCTATAAACACTTAAGGAGCCCCATGAAGAAGTCCATGTGGTGAGGAACTGAGGACTCTAGCCAACGGCCATCTTGGAAAGTACATGCTCTAGCGCCTCTGAAGGCCATTACAGACATCTTGACTACACCTTAAAGAGAGATCCCGAGCCAGAACCAATCAGGGAAGCTGCTCCCAGATTCCTTACCCATAGAAACTATATGAGACAATCAATATTTATTGTTTTAGCAACTGTATTTTGATATAAATTTTTGCAGCAATATTTATCTAATTTATCTACTGTGCTGAAAGACTTTCTCTGGGTCCTCCAATACTAGACAAAGGATTGTGAACAATTACTGGGCAAGGTGGAGAATTAGTAAGGGAAATTTTCATTACACTTTCTATTTGCATAAGATACAGAAGAGTGGCTAGCGTCCAGAAAACCTGAATCAAAATTTGAAGTACCCTTGATCTGGGCAGAAAGTCAAGACAACTCAAATGAGGGCCAATGAGGGCAAGGGCAAAGTAGTGGGCCCTGGAGGGATAAGTGAACCCTTCATCAGCACAATGCGGAAAAATTGGCCATGTAAATGCAGAGGTCAGACTCCCCATACACTTAAAATAGATATTCAATACATCTGTATTGATTGGTGTCGGTTGATTTCTTTTGACTGCCAGACAGACTGTGAGTCATCAGTGTTGCAGTGTAGCTTAAATAAATCTGAGCTGTGCCTGGATAATAACAATATAAACTGAAAAAACCAAAAAGATAGCATCATTTTTGCCTCTCATTGTACAGGTATGTTGGTCCCACCTGCCTCAAAACTTTGATTACAGAGAGGAAGGAACGTTCCCATTGGATGGCTAGTAATGCTTAGGTGGGAAGTCAATGTGGGTCTCGAATGGGAAGGACTGCTGGGGATTTAACTCAGTGGTTAGAGTGCTTGCCTGAGTTCGATCCCCAGCACCAAAAAAAAAAAGAAGTACTTTGAATGGGAAAGACTTTGGCAGTGGAGGCTGACCAATTGCTTTCAGTGAGGACCTAGATTGATTTCTGTATGGGTAGAATAGTGGTGAAATTTTCAAAGATGGTGAGAAAGACCTGCTGTGGGTTAACGGTGAGGGAGATGCAGCAGGGTGATTTTAGGTGGGTAGTAGAAAAGAAATCTGAAATTTGAACAGAGTAAATAAAAGGAAATGGCTCAGTTTTTATTACTTTTTTCGGTGAAAACCTCACCATTCTTAGTCTTCACTGGGACAAATGCAGCTATGGATTATGGTCTGGATTGTGTTAATTTTTTCCCATGTTTTGGAGATTGGAATGAAGGTCTTTTTATATTTGGGTTTCCCTGGGAGAATCTCTGTTTACACATCTTGTCTCCATGTTATTATTATAGTGCCACTTTTACTCAAGAGGATCCTGAATGGGACAAATAGTTACATGACTAGTTAGTGATACAGTCTTCAGAGAGAAGTGATAGAGAGGTTAAAAATATGGACTCTGACACAAAACTCCCTAGGAAATGTATTCAAGCAGTGCCAGTTAAAAGTCATATGACATTGAATAATTTTCCTAATAGCTCCATATGTATACTCTGGTCACTATATAATGGGAATGAAAGTAACATCTACTAATATGGTTGGAGTGAGGATTGAGTTATTATTTATAATGTCCTTCAAATTGTACTTGACATATTAAAGCACTATAAAACCTTTAGCTTTAGTTAATATTTAATACTTACAAAACTGTTATAATAGGGTACTTTGATGCCCTTTGCAAATGAAGCCACTGGAGTATTAAGAGGTTAAAGCATTTTTCATAGGAAAATCATGGTAGCTACAGGGTTTGGCACTGATTTGCACCTCAAAGTTGACACTTGTTCCAGGATTCCAAAGGTCAGTTAGCCTCAAAACCTCTGTATACCTCTGGAGTTTGAATCTTCCTGTCTCCCTTCATGTATGTTAAAGGCTGAGTCCCCAGGGTGGCCTCTTTGGAGGTGGTGGAACTTTTAGGAGGTGGGACTTATTGTGAGGGCCTTACATCACTGGAGCATGAAGGGAATTTTGAGGTTCCCAATTATTTCCTCTCTTGCCCTTTGCTCCCTGGCTTTTGATGTAAGTGGTTTTACCTTGCTATGTACTCTGTCATTACCAGCCAACATTTCACCAGAGGCCCAAAGCAAAGACTAGGACCCACTCAGTCTTGGACTAGAATCACCAAAACTGTGAACCAAAATAACCCTTACCTCTTAATTATCTTAGGCATTTTGTTATAATTATGTGAAATTCACTGATACAATATCCCCTCTTCATTTTCAAAAGTAAATCAATATACTTGCATTCTTATTCTCTTCCAATTCTGTACCAACTCAGAGAGCCAACAGATCTGGCTGCACAGATCAGTAAGTGGAAGCACATTCCTGTGTGGCCCAGTGGTCGAAGACCAGGAGAAATGGGGGTGCCTTAGCATATGCCAATTTAAGGGTGTGACCATGTGACCTCCAGGCTGAGGCACTTCCCTTCCCTGACAGACCTGCTCATCTCAAATCCTAGATGAAACTCTGCCCAGTCAACAATGAGGTAGTGTTTCTCCTCTTTTTTAAACAGCTTGGTTTTGTGAAAACACGATTCCAATGTTTGTGCTCACTTATGTGTACAGACTTAAGTGTACACATTTACAGATTCACAGATGTATCACAGCTACTTCTACCCAAGAGGTGGCCTTATTTGAGTTGTCCCAACTCTACTCCTTCCTGGTTTTGTTTTCTTCCTATGAAGCTTTATTCTACCAGTTGAACTTTTAACAAATATATCAAATTCTTGTTAAACGCTGGATCCCAACTTGCAAGGTGATAATAATCAAGCATATCAGGGTTCTTGTGACGATTGGAAATATTTTATATAATATGCTTATTGTATAAGGTCTGAGACACCATGGGCCCCAATACTACTAGTACTACTATAGTTACAATTAATGTTAGTAATAATTAAGATAATAATAACAGCCAGACTTGTTCTAATAGCACAGTCACTTAAATTTTTCAGGCTGGTATATTCTTCTGTATGGAGATATATATATATATATATATATATATATATATATATATATATATATATATATTTCTTATTCTGTTACTGAGGTGATCAAGGTTAGCACGGTGGGCACCTACTTGGGGCACTGAGTGTCCTCCCCACAGTGCTCATTGTCCTAGCTTGTGCAAAGAGAGCTTGCCTTGTTCTCTGAAAGGGTGTGTTTCTCCTGTGTAGACAAGCATGCAGAGAACATTTTACTTTTTAAAAGAGCACATTTCCATACCTATCAAGGAAATGAAAGCTTTTCAAGAAAATCTCTGTGAAAAGTCTAAAATTATTAAAGAATAACTGTTGAAGAAAAAGAAACAAAGCGTTTAACCTTTTTCCTGTAAAAGTCAAAAACTCTACTTCTCACAAAAGCCTCTACAACCTCCAATTTTATTTAACAGTTAAAGAAACTAGCAGTCTCCAAGACTCCAATATTTAATTTACATCACGCAGAATGCCCCGCACATCACAATTCATCAGGCTTCTTTTCCGATGTTTTGTTTCCCTTCAAGAATCCTGTGGTGTAAGTCTCAAAGGTAAACACAAATGTTCATCTACACAACCTGTTTTGAGGAGCCAAACATCAGGGGCCTGAGTCATCGGTGGCGAGGGTGGGAACTGACATGGGGACAACTTACCTCCTCTGTCTAGCTACACAGAGTTCCCTGTAGCCTCCACCATGCTTGCAAGACCGGATGCTTTGCTCCAAGTTTTTGAACCAAATGATCAGATATTTATGGGTTTTACTACCTGTAAGCAAATGTAACATATTCCAATTTTGTTTCCTTTATAAAAGTGAAAAAAAAAAGATAAGTACAATAGCTTTTGGCATTTCAAGTTGCTGTTTGTGGGTCAGGTAACATCGTCTGGGTATCTAGTTCTATTTCTACAAATTTTCATCATTATAACTCAGAGATACAAGGAAATCACTTCTGAGGTTATGAAGTGTTTTCCTCCTAACTGTTGGAATATTTGTGGGGCTGCCTTTTGTGGTTATCTCTTTCTTAGCAGAAGATGCAGGTATCCTTAAAAGCAAAGTAAATGTCAGCCCCAGGTAGAGGACTGTGACATGTTTACAGAAGAGGGAAGCAGTTTGTTTGTGGAAGGACGAGCTTCATGTTGCATATCCACAGTGACTCAGATTTAGTCCGTGTGTGTATTTTTATTTCCCATGCTTGCAGTTGCACACTCTGGGGATGAAGGATGGGGCTTCCCATAGTGGCTTCTGTAGCAATAAAGGGCTTAATGGTCTGTTTATCCCTTTTCTATTTCTTGCTATTTCAACCCTTCAGAAACTCCGGAGGTTTTCCAGTTCAAAAAGTGGACAAAGGACAGGGCGGTGTTCATTTTTAAATCCCTCTTTTATGGGAGATTGTAGGAGAGGAGAGAGGATGAATGTGGCTTTAGAACCTTCCCTTCCCCGAGGTAATTAGCATTCTCTTGAAACCCACCGGTGTCTGGGGGATTTGTTCTACCTTTGGGTCGGTTCCAAAGTGGATTCCAGTATCACAGGAAGAGAAGCCCCAGGGAGTTTGAGATGTGCCTCCGGAGCATAATAAGTAGCTTAAACTGTCAGTCCTAAAGGATTTGGGAAGTTTTTGAAGTCAAAAGTTGCTTTACTTCAAATTTAATTGTACAGGGAATACATTCATTCCTTAAAGATATTCCTTGAAAGTTCTTTTTAGATGTACAGATAAAAATTTAGGAATAATAACATAGTTTGTCTTTTCATTCTTGAGAGTTGACAAACTCAGGGAAGAAAATATCACATTTGGTTGTTTGCTGGAGAGTAGTTTCACGGGGAACTTAAATTAGTGACAATGTAATAGTGACTTTTTTGGTATCAGACAACAGGACTCTGAATGTACCGATGTCGCTGACTTGTGCGGATGTATCATGTTTGGCTGGTAAATCTGTGAAAGTCCTAGGACAGTAATCTGCAACTTTTTGGAACACAGTATCATATTTAGGGACTGAACAACTCTCCTCACTAAAATGAAAACAAAAGGGAGAATGTCTTGACAGTAAGATTCCCCTCTTACAGGTAGGTGGGTTTTGCACTTTTATTTAGCACTTTTATTAAGTTCACCAAAACTTCTATTACTACATGGCTATGAAATCATCTGTGTTCTTGCTGTATCCAACTAAACTGTGACTTCCTGCAGGGTTTTTTTTTTTTCCTCTTGTAAATGTGCAGGGCACAATATTTCAATTTTAGACTGAGGGTCAGCATTTGAAACATGTTCATTGAATTAATGAATTAGACTTCTTTTGTTAAGAAAAAAATCTGACTTTCAGATTCAGCTGATATTTTTCTAGCTTATTAAAGCTATCAATAATAATAGTATTACTTATTTAAATGTCTTATGCTGTGCTATGTACTTTGCATATCATCATTTGAAATCTGCACAACTCTATGGATGATTGTACTAAAAATATTCAAACTTTTAAGTCTTTGGAATAAGAGAAACTTGGGTTTAAACTTAAATTCTGCCCCCTCTTAACTCTTCAGGCTTAGCAAATCTAGTTGTGGTACCAATCTTCATCTGCAATATGGGTTAATAATAACTTTCTCAAGAATACTCTAAGTGTCTCTGACTACTGTGTGGACACCATTTACTTATTACTTAGGTTTAATACCAGTTTATTATGGATAGTACATTATAGAAATTATTTATCATTTTGAAACAGAAAAAGGAAGGAAATCTTTTAGTCCACTAGTTTCTTCTTCTTATGTTTTGCTAAATATTCACCAATTCACCCTATATTTTTATAATTCATTAGCTTTTAATCATTTTTTAGTGTACTTCATACAATCTGTTTCATTTTGAGTCCTAATTTGCCTTGAACAAAAACCCTTCTGATTGTTGTTAACTGCTCATTCTACTCAAGATCTTTGGCCATTTTTTTTTTTGATATGTCCTGTTCTTCTGTATAATGTGAAAGAGTTTCTCTAGGTAGAATATTGTTGCGAGAGATCCTGGTTGTCCTACCCCAAATCAGAAAAAAAAAAACAAAAAAACAACAAAAAAACCCCCCAAACCAATAGTAGAGACAAAAAGCAGTCTGCATGCCTAACCAAGCAAAGGAGATGTTAGCTGTCCCCAGCAGGTCGCTCTGATAGCACCGAGGCACTCATACAGAGGATGTGCATTGCGATTTTCTAGTGCTGGATGTTCATGTGGTGGTCATCCATCCCCTTCACTTTTCTCTGGTCTACTTATAAATGAGAAGAATTTAATAACTGTGACAATCACTCCGTAGATGCCTGTCTCATTGGGGTTTCTTTTAGAAACCAGTTTATGTCTCCTTCGCTAGAAACTAGAGGAGACAGAATGACCATACAAAGTACACTCACCAGAAAGAGATCACAAATATTTTACTAAAGTTTTCTACCATCACAAAGGTCTCATTAATGTACTATATGTGGATTATACAATATAAACAACTGCTGAATAAATCAATTTTGTACCCCAAACATTGCCTTAACACTTCTATGTGAATGAATTTTAAATACCCTGGCACCTCAGTTCATGAACTAACTTCTCTCCAGGATTCTGGTTGCAAACAGAACTAAACGGATGGATGAGAACTGAATCAAATTTCCCCATAACATTCAACATTGAACCTAGCCACTGAATTTGATTTGGTTCTTGTCCTATTCAGTTTGCGACCTTAATTGTGAAAAGAATCAAGTTCATGAACCGAGGTACCATTGTATCTGTGAGCCTTTAGAAAGGCACATGAGTTGGATGTTCAGAAATGGCTACAGCCTGATCAAGAACTATGAAGGGTCCCAGATTTTACCCTGCTTGCCAGATGACCAGTCAGCCTCCCACAGTTTCATCTCATGGTGAAAAACATAAAACTCCTGGGTCAGAAACAAAAGCCTTCATTGCTCATCTCAAGAAGCAGCCTAAATTTTCATGTTCCTATTGGTTCCTGAACTCTACAGGGCCCACATGGCAACAGGAGCATACAGATAAATTCTCTGCAGGCAGTGTGTTCCTGTAATAACTGAAAAACGCCAAGCTTGGAAAAAATAACCATCTTTTGTAACAAACAACAAGCAAACCTGCTTAAACTTTGCCACAGTGGGAGACATAATCTTTATTATACTAAACAGTAAACAAACTTACCTCTGCTCTGGACAATGACATTTCTCAGTTTCTTGTGACTGTCCTCCATGCAAATGTCCTTGAAAGATAGTACAGTTCGAAGGTCATCAGTGCATCTGCTTGCAAGATGTACAGAAATTTGAGAGCTCCATGGTGAATTTTCTGCCAAAATAAAAAAGCCTGAGGACTCATCTGACTGTGAACTATACTGAAGAGTGGAACTTTTTCTTATTCATCTAGCCTGTTCAGTAAACTTTTTCCCTTCTTCTCTCTCTCTTTTAGTTACTATCCTGATGATTTCCCTTTGTTTCCAGAATGAATCAGTGCCAACAGTCCTTCTGATGAAAACTGGACCACTGAGATGCCAATTAACATTGCACTGCTGAACTAGTCGATTCTTTATTTGTTTCTGCAGCCCAGGCTGTGCATTTGAACTTTAAAGATTTTGTTTTATGGTCTGTAGCACAGGGGGAAAATGACAAAACCAGCTAAATCCTCTGTAAACGATAGAGAAAAGAAGGCAAAAGCTTGTTTCTGAACCAATTTCACCTTTTTTTTTTTTTTGTTTTTCCAAGCCCTACTTATTTGCAGCTGTTGTAAGAATCTGAAGAAGACAAGCAAAACTAAGAGTAGGTACCAAAGCTGAAATGACAGCAACGGGTTAAAAAGAAAAGTGAATTATGTCAATGCAAACTGTATTTAGAAAGAACTTCAGAGAATCAAGTAGAGAAAAGGTCAGGAGATGATATTTTTAAGAGATCAGAAGTGTGCCATTGATGTATCTTTATTACATTTCTATTGGTGAAGCATTTCTCACTACTTTTTAATTATTTGTTTTTCACTTAGAAACTTGGTTTTATTATCTCAGCAAACTTTTATATCATACCGCTGTTTCAGATGAGGAATATATTCATCTTAAATGTAGGCTTTTGCAAAATAGCTCATTTCTCAAAAGAGAAGTATATTAATTTGAAATGCTGGCTTTGGCAAAAGAGCTCATTATATTTGAGCCATGTCAAATGTTAACCTGAGATAGGAGAAAAACATCTTGGAGTGACCAGTAAATTTGACTAACCAATTTTTTTCTTGGATTTGATAATCCTTAAGAAGACAAATAACTCCCTCTTTATACTCTGGAACCTTTGGTATCTAAGTTACTCAAGATATATTAAAAAGAGTAGTAATAATGTCAATATACTAGCAGTCATTTTGAAAAAAGTACACACATTGGTATTTTAATTTTTAATATATGAAACAGAAAACATATACTTAGTAAGGATCTTATATGACATTCTACATTGAAAAAAGTATCTAATCATGATGCATCAACAATTCCAATATAAATTTCAGGTAATTTCTTACTTAGATATGAATAATTGATTTTTAATTTTTAACCAATTCATCAATCCAAAGTGAGCTCTTACTCTACAGCTTGCTTTCATATAGAGAAATTATAGATGACATACATGTGAACAGAAGCCACTGACAGTCATTTGTTTTCCTGTGTAATGATAAACAGTTAAAAGTGTATTATTTCTGATTTTTCTGTTTATTTTACTCTTTTTACTTTTAGCCTCATATGACTTTAAAGCAAGAGACAAAAGAACAGGGAATTCCTCTGTTCATTAATTTCTTACCTTCTAGTTACATGGCAGGCAGACAGTGCGTTAACTAAAGGTACAGATATATCCTTTAATTTAGGACATATGTTTTTTTAAGTGCTCTTAAATGACAACCAAAAAACTGCACAATGAATAAACCACTTGCAGTTTCTTATCGAGGCATGCTTAGGGTCCATAGAAATGATCTCCTAGTTGTGTTTACAGGGACTAGGGTGGAGCTGCTTTTCAGGTGAAGACAGTTTCAAAAATTAAGGAGTCGGCTGGGACTTTAGCTTGGTGGTTAGAGTGTGTGCCTAACAAGGTGGTTTGTGTTGCAAGCACAAGGCCCTGAGTTCCATCCCTGGCACAAAAAAAAAAAAAAAAAAAAAAAGGAGTAAAATTTGTTAGTCTACTAAAGCAAGTATTTAGATGAAAAGAGTAATTGGAAAGAGTAATTATTCATTTCAAATTACACAGCTAGAAAGTATAGCTTTGGAGGACAAGAGCTCAGGTTAAGGTAGCCAGGCAGGCAGTTAATGAAGTGACTGCCTGCTGATGAGGAGAGATGGTGGTCGTAGGGGTTAGAATGACATCTGAGGGGCAAGCAGGAGCACTTGCATATATAGTCTCAGTGTAAGTCCATTATCAAATATGAGTTTTATAGATGAGTGCTTCCAGTCTGGTCTGTGTTTTATCTTTGAATTATCTTTAAAAATGCCTGTAAAATTCTTTTTGATGTTGTGCAATTTATCACCTATCTTCTTTCATGGCTCATGATTTTGGATTTATATCTAAATAGTCTTTGCCTAACCCAAGATCAGAATGATTTTCTCCTCAAATTTTATAATTTTAACTTTCACCTTTAGACTTATGGTATATTTTGGGATAATTTTTGGAACTGGTAAAAATATGTTCCTTAGTCAAGGCTGAATTTTTTCCCATATGAATAGTCAGTTTTTCTAGCAAATTTTTTTGAGAATATTTTTTCTCCATTAACTTGCCTGTGTACTTCTGTTGAAAAAATCAATTTACCTTAAATATTTGAATTTATTTCTGGAGTTTATGTTTTGTTCTATTAACCTGTATGTTTATCAGTCTACCAATTATAGAGACTTGGTTGCTACAGCTTTATGATAAGTCTTAGAATCAGGTGTTCTGAGTTTTCCAATGTTGTTTTTCTTTTAAAAAATTGTTTGGATTTTTTCTGGAATGTTTGTATTGACATATAAATTTTATAATTGATGTCTAAAATAATTTCCTACTGGTTTCGTTACAATATTAAGACAAGATCAGTTTGAACCTGGTAAAATCTCAGTGTGGTTTGAATTTACATTTCCATGAGGACTAATGATGCTGGACATCTGTGATTGTACTTTTCAACCATTCACTTCTTTTGGATTGATATTTATGTATCTAACGAGGTAAGAATAAATTATATTTTTTCCGGGTAGGATATGAATATCTAATTGTTCCACTCTTATTTGTCTGAAAGACTAGTACTTTTCCACTTGAATTATGCTGTGAAATTGTCAAAAATGAATTGATCAGCTCTGTGTGGTGGTCCATGTCTATACTCTCACTTATGTGGGATCCTGAGCTGACAGGACTGTGAGTTCAAGGCCAGCCCAAGTGACTTAATGAGACAATGTCTCAAAGTAAAAATTAACAAAGACTGGGGATGTAGTTCAGTGGTAGAACATGCCTGAATTTAATCCCCAGCATCGCACACAAAACATCAATTCCTCATACACACGTGTGTATGTATTTCTGGATTCTATACTTGGATTTAGAGTTAGATTAACATTTTAAAAAGTAACTAAAGCAATTCAAAATGTCAACATCGAAAGAGAAGAAAACGTGATTACTCAACCTTTATAAACGTATTACTAATCAATTTTCAACATCTCACTGTGATGAAACTCAGCACATTAGAAGTAGATAAATTGATAAAGGACACGCACAAAAACATGCAAGAAGTGTAATACTTATAGGTGAAAGACTAAATGATTCCCCATAAAATTAGGAAAAAATAAGTATAGCTACGTTCATCTTTTCTTTCTCATTGTACTGTATAAATTATATCTCCCGACGAAAAACAATAAAAAGATATTTGGACAGGAGTAAAATTCTCTTTATCCCTATCTGACAGAAATTATATTTGTAGGAAATCCAATGTAATCTACAAAAATGCTATTGAAAAAAATGAATGAATTTAATAAATCCTCAGGATATAATATCTATATATCAAAATATATAGTATTTTTACATAAAACCAACAAATAATCTGAAATTAAAAAAAATTATATGGTCATTGTATTAGTTAATTTCCTGTCACTGAGGCAAACTACCCCAACAACTGTACCTTAAAGGAGAAGAAGTTCATTTTGGTTTACGGCTTTCATGGGTTCAGTTCAAAGTGGCTCCAACAAGAAAAATCTTCAAGGCAGAATGGTATGGTATAGAAAAACTCTTCAGAGCATGGCAGCTAGGAAGTAGAGACAAAGGAAGAGAAAGGGACAAGAATACATCCTTCCAAGTCACATCCCTGGGGACCTGCCCCTTCCAATGAGGTGCCACCTCCAAACATGAGGCTTCAGGGGAGACATTTTAGATCTAAACCGTAATATTCCACATGTGGTTCCCAAAAAGCTCATGTCTGTCCATTATCCAAAACACATTTAACCCATGTCTAGAACTCTCAAAGATTTAATAGTTACAATGTTGTTTAAAGTCCAAGTCCAAGATCTCCTTTGAGATACAAGGCAAACTCCTAACCATAATCTCTATAAAAACAAAACAAAATAAAACAGCTGAACAAACACTTCCAATGTGCAATGGCCCAGGATAAACATTTTCATTCCAAAAGGGAGAAATAGGGGACTAGACAGAAAGTAGGCCAAAGTAAGACTTTGTTTTAGCAGAGAAAATATTAAATTGTGTAAATGTATATCTAGCACCCAGGGTAGATTGTGCTGAGATGTGAGATAAAGAGGGCTGAGGCAGCCTCACCCTGATGGCCTTGCTCTCTGCAGTCCACCTAGCCTCTCTCTTGGGCTGGGTTTGCTCACTGACTATAGCTTTCTTCAGCAAATGTTCCACATTCCTGTCATCTCCAACTTCCTGGAGTCTCCACTGCACCTTTGGCTTTACTTTCACAGCTTCATGTACTGTCTTCCTTCATACACTGGATTTCTAGCACTTGCTGAGGCCCTATCACATATCTTCTTCTAAAGTCTAGGTAGAAGCATCTGTGACTCCATAATGCTTATATTCTGCATACTTGAAAAACTAGCACCATGTGGATGTTGCCAAGGTCAGTTGTCAACATGAGCAATAGTAACACCTCCATGGACCTTGGATGCAGTGGCCTCTGAGTACCTGGATAACTGAATTTGGTGGTATAATTCCCCAGGAATGAAAGATTTATAGTTTAGTGTATTTGAAGCTGTGATGTGTGAGGTCTTGCTGATTTCTGAGATGCCCTAGTTCTCATTATAGACCCACTATAGATCTAGATAAAAGCAGCCACCAATACTCAGACAGCAGCCTGAACATTAGGCTGCCTGTAATTTACTCTTCCAGTTTAACCAGTCTGCCACCCTTAATCTCAGCCTACTAGTTTATATCTCATGATCTACCATAGAGAAATCTGATAAATTTGACATTATTAAAATTAAAAGTTCTGGTTTTCAAAAGACATAATTAAGAGAGTGAAAAAAAAAGCTACAGGCTGTAGGAAAGTATTTGGAAAACATCTGTCTGATAAAGTTATAAAGATATATAAATAACTCTCAAAATTTCACAATAAGAAAATAACAGTCCAATAAAGTGGGCAAGGTATCTGAATAACCACTTCATCAAGGAAGAGATACACATAACAAATAATGAAGATTTTTCAAATTCCCCAGTTGTTAAGGAATTGAAATGAAAAACATAATGAAATACCACTGTGCCTCAATTAGAATGAAAATTAAAAACAAAGACTCTGAATATATAAAGTGTTGGCAAGGATGTGAAGTGACTGAGCTCTTATACACAGGTGGTAGTGACATAAAATGTACAATCACTTTGCCAAAGACCTGAGCAGAGTTTTGAAAGATGAACATATATTTACCATTAAAACAACCCAGTACATTCCAAGATATTTACCCGAAAGGAGTGAAAGCATATGTCTATATAAAGATATATGCACAAATGTTTACATCAGATTTATGTGTAGCATTTAAAAACTAGAAACAACCCAACTACCCATCATCTGGTGAATAAATTACTAAGCTTTAGTATAGGAATTTAATGGAAAATTACTCATGCATGAAAAGGAATGGATTATTGATATATGATGCAACAAAAATGAATTTCAGTATTATTTTGCTACATGAAAGACTATACCGAAGAGTACTTTCTGACTTAATCAACATAATCTTTAAATTCTTACAAGTGCAAACTAGTTAATATTGACAGAATGAAGCTCTTTTGCCTATAGAATGGATGGCCAAAGAAGAGATTATAAGAAACATAAAGAAATACTTTGGAGTAATATGTTAATCATCTTGAGTATGGTGATGGTTTCATGGATATATATGCATATTAAAATATCAAGGTGTTTGCTTTCAAAATATGTGTTGTATGGTAATTATTTATCAATTACAATCTTGAAATAAAAATTATGGTCTAAAATGATTACAAATTACTGTATATTTCCATATGTCTTCTTATGAACCTTATAATTATAGATATGAAATATGTTCTTAAATAACAGCTATGAAGATTAAAAACCACTTGTATCAAAAATGGGGGTGGAAAGAAAAATCCTTGCATTTAAGAAATTAATAATCTAGTAAAAACATCTAACTTACAATTAAAATTCAGAAAACATTTTTAGGAATAAAATCTGCTTAATCATAGAAAAAAATACTTCAGTGAAGAACATATTCAGTGCCCGAGGGCTTGCAGGTTTTAACAGTAGTCAGCGGAGTTCAGGTTTTTGGGCAGAGATTACTCAGAATTAGATTCCCTTCTATCGCAGCCTTCCTTTTCCCTCCGGTGAGGAAACTCCAGCAGCAGTTGTGCAGGAATTTAGTAAACAATTTAAATCAACACATGGGGGTATTTTTCTGCGACTCTGATGATGCTTGCAACTTCCTGTCTACACTTCTGCATAGGTCTTTACAGTAGACGTAAGAGGATGTAGAATGACCTTTGGAATTTATTTATCCCAAACGAGTCATAGTTCCAGCGTGCAAAAAGACCACATTTCATTGCTTCATGTATTCCTTTTAAAACTCAAATCAGAATTTTTAATTACAATGCTGAATAGTATTTATTGACTATTCTCATGAAGCAACTGCTTCTCATACACTGTTTCTCACTCAAGTCTCTTACTCTTTTGGCCACAATAGTTCAGAATGATTATATTGGCAGAGATATTTTTGCTGTCATTGTTGCTTAGTATTTTCATTTCATTTTATTTCAAATTTCGAGGATGAGTACTTTCTTCATCCATATGGGAACAAAGGAATGACTATTGTATAGAAATTTATTGTGATGTAACAGTGAGTTCTTACACCCCAGTGGGGTAAATTCTAACTCACGATCACCTCATTCCAGAATCAGACTGCTAAATGCACAATGTTTGTTTATCTTTACATGTCAACCTGTGACAGAGTATAGTACATAAAGTATGTAAAATTCATTTACATAAAAATTATCAGATTCAGAATACACAGAGTTTCAAAATGCATTAGAGTTAACACAGCAGCGAATTTGGTACTTGGTCTTGATGAAGACAGTTGAAATGCCTGTTAAATGCCTTTTTCCTGAGGAAGTCCTCCTCTACTTGCTCTTGGGATGCTTGTTAGCACAGTAAATCTATTTCTATTGTTTAAAGAAATGCAACGAGAAAGACAAACGTGCTCTGCTCTGAATTTCAGAAAACATGTGGGCGTGATGCAGGGTTTTGATGATTCATTCAACCTAGAATTTAGCCTCAACATGATTCACTAAATCTTAGATGGAAAAGAAATAAAACAAACCTCATCCTCCACTGACTTGTGTTAACTTCTGCCTTAGAAACAGATGGCAAAGTAGAGAAGCTGGCTGGAAATTGATTGAATTTGAAAAATCAGATGTGGAAAAATCAAGTAATTCAGCCAGTCCAATAGATTGCTTTGAGGTTGCGGGATGATTCTTTACAACATACTCTCAAAAGTGTTTGGTCCTGGGTCATTAGAACAACAGGTGATTGTTGTTATTTTTTATCCCTTTTTTGAAAAATCTTTATTTCTTATTTTAAAAGTTTTACTCTCAAAAGTATTCTAGAAACAAAGCATGTATTTCCCTGTCTCTTAACTTCATGCCTTGAATTCTTTGAAATCCTTCTCACCCCTTGAAGTGCATGCCTTAAGACATTTGTAGACAGTTACCACATCTGTGTCCATCAACCTTAATCATCAAATCATACACACACACACACACGCACACACACACACACACATATGTATTTTATATACATATATATATATAATTTTGAAGAGGGATTTATGTATATAAATTTTACATATATATAGTTTTGAAGAAGGATTCAGAAATATTATTTGTGTAATCTTTTTTTCCCTTGCTAAATTCTTCTGAGATTTCATTTTTAGGTTTTATATTTTGTGACTATCTACCTCTTTCGAGAGCCAGTTTTCTGGGCTTCTTCCAATTCAATTTGAACAACTTGTGAATTTTAAGATAAGAGATTCTCAGAAGGAAGCCAAGCAATATAATTTGGAAAGTGTCAAATTAATTCAAAAAATAAAATGAAAGAATAATGAATATATCGATGATAATCAGGGAGTATTCAGGCTTGTGAGTGACCAGAATGACACGATAAAGTCAATTCATGTTTCTTTTCTGCCCCCACTCTCATGGAATGATGTTCCTGGCTAGACCACTCTACACAAACCTTATAGAGAAAGAGAAATCACTGAGAATCACTGAGAATCACTGAGAGAATCACTGAGAAAGTGGTCTTCAGTGATTTGAGTCTGTGGTATGGACATGATGCACGGTGACCACTTGGAAGGACATATTTCTGTACAGAGTCAATAGATGAGGGTGTTAACTTTCCCTGACAAGCTCTTCTGAAAAAGCAACAATTGAACTAAGAGCATAAGGAGCAACCTCCAAAGGGGAACTGGCTCGCCCAAGATCATGTGCAAAGCATCCTGTTGGAGGAGCACCGAGAGAGCACTAGAGCTTGCATATGTTTATTTTATCTACAAATTAGAAAAAAAAATGCTTGACCCTTTTATAATATAACAGAGACATACACATGCAACCCAAATTGGTCTCCAGTTCAAATTGGAGTCGCATTCAAGACTTGAAGGTGAAATGGAAGATCCAAACAGAGAGGCTGGCAGTGAAATGATTCTTTTCATTCTTAATATCCTGAGCTAGGTCATAACACATTTTGCCCAGGTTGTATCATGTAGGATTACATAACTAACTAAATTAGTCTTCACAAAATGAAAGTGTGGCTTAAACACAACTATGTAGAAATTACAGACTAAAGAATGAACTAAAAATGTGAGGAGGGGGATTGAGAAAGAGGCAGAGCTGACTCTCCTACCCCTAATTTCAGCTCTTCTAAGATACTTAGGAAGTTACAGTAAAGATAGTCCCTTTATAGAGTCTCCTATGAAATTAACTGGTACCAGGAAGTCTGGGATACCAGGGCAAGGGGATCGTTCTATGCTGTTTTCAGCTGTGTTTAGTATTCTGTGATACTTAATTCTGTACTCTATGAGTCTTCACTAAACATAAGTTCTTGTGACTGTAAGCCTTCTTGAGATTTCCTGTTTATTAGCAGAATTCAAATGGCAATTTGGATTTCATGAAATAATGAAATGGCTGAAATCAGACTTGGATAACAATAAGGTACAAACTAAAATACATTCATTTGCCCACTGAGAAAGTGGTCTTCAAAACTAAGACTGTTTAATATTTGAAGTAGCAGATATTCAAGCATATTAACAATATGAGAGGTTTGCCATAAAGTTGGATGAAGGGACAGATGCTTCTATCCTGTCTGAGCTTACAATATTTTCAAAATTCTGTTTTGGTAACAAAATATAGAGTGAGCCATTTGCCTAAAGAAAGATGAATTAGACTTATGACACATTTAAATAAAACATTTTATAGATAAATTATAGAGGTATAGACTCTTACATAGTGGCAGCTTTACTGAAATTTGTAAGACTGTTTCTAAGACAAGAATATGGAGTTAGCATCATACTTGTAATATTTCCATTGAATGATAGTCTGTAGCACAGTTGAGGTTAGAAGTGCATACGATGCTATGTCATTTCCCCGGAGGCATAAATACAACAGTGATAGCTGGTATGAATGAAGCTCTTCCTCGCTACCAAACTCTGTGCTTAGTACCAGACACGTATTCACTAACTTAGTTATCACAGCTTTGTAGAGGGCGACACAATTATCATGCACATTTTTCAGAAGAGTCCATTGAAGACAGAGAAGTTAGCAAACCTTACACAGATCACACAATTAGAATGTGATTAAGGCAGGCTCATCGGGCCTGTTTAACTCTGGAGCAACAAATACAGTATTTTTAGTTCATCTTTAAAATAGCCTTTAAATTTATTCTTTTGATATATTTCTTATTAGGTACATAACAAATTTATACCAGTTCATAATGTACACTTGCGTTTCCATGTTTGTGTGCATTTACGAGTGCATGTACGTTTTTATTAGGCTATCAGTGCAAAATTGTACTGGTGAAGGCACAAGCGGAGATGTTTGGGAATTGGTCAGCTAAAGAAAGAGTTGACACTAGAGTAAATGAGATAGTGGGGAGAGGATTATAAGGGCTCGGTGGGTGGGAGAAACCACAGGGAGCAGGTAGAAATGGGCAGAGGTGGGTACGGATGAGACACGGAGAGCAGAAAAGAGATGCAGTTGTGTGATCTGAACCCGGGGAAGGCTGCTGTGGGGAACAGCCTGGAGCGGATTCCGTCTCCAGATTATAGCACAATGTCAGCAGGAGGTGATGGGTTTTGGACTTTCGGGTGGCACAGAAAAAGAGAGACTAGATATATTTATATCATCTGTCTATTTATCAATCTACTATCTATCAAAGAAGAAATAGCAGTCCTTGTGACAGAGTGAGGCCACGGAAAAGGACAATTCAGCATTTTAACCAAAAAAGTTTTTAATTGTCTAGAAGATTGAAAAAGGAAAAGCAAAATTGACATGCAAATGTTGTTCAGTTATTATAATTTAAAATTTTCCTTATAATTGCTGATACTTAATCAAGAGTGACTTGAAACACTTCAGCATTTAGTTTTTCATTATACACAGTTCTTAATAATCTGTGGGACTTTATGAAGAAAATGAAGAATTCTTTTGTATCGTGACTAATTTTACCCTCTAATTTATGGGTTTATAAGAGCTGTTAAGTGTTCTTTTTAATCACGTAAAAGACTATCTCATGTGTCTTTTGGCACATCTCAGGAGACAGATAGAGCATGCACATCAGTAAAATCTTCATGATTCTTTCTATCTGAGGTTTTCTCCTTTTTTAAAGAATATTTTTGATTTTTTGAGATTTTTAAAATCTTAACCACTCTCTCCATGTTGCTATTTCAAAGTGAAGGAGAAAGCTCTCCTCTCTTTTACGGGGGAGAAAGGAGTCTGTGGTTGTGGGTTGCTAGTCCCAAATCACCACCAAATGCTGTTTCGCTGCCAGGATCTTGAGACTGGAGGTGGAACCCGAGAAATATTCCTGAGCATGAGGGGTTTTGTCATGGACTCATGTTGCGTTGCGAACATTATGGAAGATTGCCAAAGCTTTGCTTATAAAACATTCACATTGCTCTAAAACTCTGTGGAGACTTGGAGACTAAGAGTCAATAGAGGGCTGAGGATTTAGCCCAGTAGTTAGAGTGCTTGCCTCGCAAGCACAGCCCCCCGCCCCCTCCAAAAGAGTCAGTAGAAAGTCTCCAGTAAAAAATATTAAATAAGCATATAAGTGACTGAAGACAAAATAATAGAATTTGGTGAGTTTTGCAGTAGATGAAGTAAGTAAAATTAGGCTTCCCAGTAGCACATACTTAATTAACTTGAAGTTTGAAATGCAAGGATTTTGTGAGTTTTGTAAGGGTTGTGCACTTTAAGAAATTTTTCTTAATCTTCTTTCTACATTCAAAATGAACTTAAAATAACTTTTAAAGATTATTTTGGAAATATAGATAATATAGGCATATTTTAGGAAAGCAGAGAGAACAGGATCCATTAGCTAAATTCTAAAAGATTCCTTTGACTTGATGGGTTAAAACATAATACGTTAGAAGTAATATCTATTTCTCTAGATCTGGCAGATCTGGGTGTTAAGAGCCCTTATACCACTTCCGTCCTGCTAATGGGACACTACGGGACTTGACCATAAGAGTATAAGGAGTAAAAAGATGCGAGGGTCATTGTGATGTCCTGTGAAGCTTTGTAACATAATAGCAGATGGCTAATTAGGATAAGTTTTTTTTTTCCAGTTAGGTATTGGACAATATGAGGCGCTCTGTGTCGTTTTTACTTTATCTTTTACATATTATGCCCAAAGGATTTTCATGCTCAACTTACATTAAAAGAACGGCAAAGGCAAAAATGTAATTATTATCCTGAAACAAAATTTTAGTTCATTCTGCATTTCAACGTATCTCCCTTTTAAATTGCAACTTTTTTTTTCTCCCACTTAGACCTGTCTGTAATGATTCATGGATGAAGATCTGTCTTAATGTAACATACATTTTTTTGTATCTGGGTTAGATGATTAGGTACACTATACTAAGGTCAATAAGAAGGCATCCATTTAGGCAAGAAAAGATAGAAGTAATTTCAGCCATTAACAAGTCATTATAGTCCCTATTTTATCACCCAAGCCTCAACTTACAAGAATGCAGGGTTTTCTGTGTTTGAATTACTATAGAATTTAGGGCTAGACAGCACACATTACAGATGCTAAGTGGATGAAAAATATGAAACACACGCTCTTTACCTTCTTCTAAGGGAAATGGCAATCATTGTTAATTAGCTCCTGACTTTCTTGTTGACTTTTTAACACAGACACCACCAAAATTGAGAGATGCCATATAAATAAAACACATCTTCTGTTTCCTTATCACCAATTTGAGATTATAGGTTATAACTTTTGTAAGAAAGAGAAAGGGATATGAACATAAGAAAACTTGTAACACAAAAGGCCCAGATATGGTACGAAGTGCAGGGCTGCGGCACAATTTTGACTACTGAATCTACCAATGAAATGATTCCACTGATCTAACTACTTCACACTTCTGACTCTGTGCTAAACCCACGAGGAAATCTTCTTTAAAGAGCTGTGTGTGAAGGTCTTTTGAGAGAGGAGATTCCAGCCATAGATCATCAATGGTACCGTTTAGATTGCATGAGTTAGCTTATATTTTCTAAAAATGTTAATTCGCTTATTCATTTGAATCATTAGTGTTGTTTTTCTTCTAAAATTTGCCACACAATATTGAAGTATCACTTAATTAGGAAAAAAGGTTCCAAGTGATTAAAAAAAGTAAAAATAGAATTATTGCCAAATGATGTCAATTATTGAAATGGTTTGTTTAAAAAAAGACAATACAAAAAAAGAGCTTGGAAACATTTGCTTTAAAAATCACAGTCAAGAACAATAAAATTGTGAGCTTCTAAGTGTTAGGGATAGAACCTTCTTAAAATCATGGATGAAATACTCATAATTTGAGGAAACCCTACAGATTCAGGAACAGAACAGAGATAGGGTTTTGGTATTTTAAAATGGATTCGCCAAAGTAACACTAAATTTGGTTTGTCAGCTAA